>JZKD02S0209199.1:644152-697656 GCA_000966675.3 Picea glauca
CAATTAGTTCATCTATGGAGAATCTTGACAGATCCTTGGATTCAAGGATGGTTGTTACAACCATTTCAAATTTCTTGGGTAAACTTCTAAGAATTTTCTCAACAATTCGTTGATCAGTAATGGTTTCACCAATCAGTCTGATCTGGTTCACGATTCCCATGACTCCAGTCATGAACTGATCCACTGTTTCAGACTCTGTCATCCTGAGAGTCTCGAATTGTGTCCACAAGGTTTGCAGTTTAACTATTTTGACCCTGTCATTTCCTTGGTAGGAAGATTTGAGGATGTTCTAGGCCTGTTTGGAAGTACCAGTGCCTGTGATTTTTGAGAAAATCGAATCATCCACAGAGTTCTGAATCCAGAATTTTGCTTTGTTTTCTTTGGTCCTCAGAGTTGCCTGAGCAATTCTCTGCGCATTTGTCATGGCAGTGAGGGCGGCTGGATCTGGTTCCACATATCCAAGATCCACTAGTTCCCAACACTCTTTTGCTTGCAAGAACAACCTCATTTGAAGAGACCAAATTCGTAATTCTTACCAAGAAGAATCATACCCTGAGTTGGGCCTAGATTGCTAGACGACGCCATGATGTTTGAATTAAAAAAAAATTGTAGAAGTACAGAGGAAAATTTTATATTTACCTTCGATCGGTGAAACACCAATTTGCTAATGGCCAATGGGAGATTATCGGGCTTGAATTGGCCCTTGTTCTCCTTGTAATGTGACCATGTGCCTTACTTGTAAAGTGCTACAGGCTTTTCCCGTTGTTTGCCTTTCAAAATTCCGAAACGCGAAAATTCGCCTTTGGACTTTTCAACGGTCCATATCGTGTTGTGATCTGACGATCTAGATCTTATCGGGATATCGCGAATCGGGACTTCATGAATTTTTATGACAAACTCTTCCTCCTCGATTCCTCGATCTTTGAGTTGCTGAAATGGCGAAATGATTTCAAAGATCAACGATCCTCATTGATTTGAGGTCAACGACCCAGATTATGTCGGAGATTCACGTATCGCGATTTTGCGACTTAAACGTGCAACCTCTTGGTCTCTCGAATCCCTAAATGCCGATGACCTTTTCTTGTCGGGACTTTTCCCGAATCGTATTGATCGCCTCCACGCGTCCTAACAGATGGACGGTCCTGATTTCTCCTCAGGATATCTCGATTTGAAATGTTCCAGACTTCTTGTCTCCTGGATCTACAATTTTCCGAATCCCATAAAGTCGATGAACTCTCTTATCGGGATTTTTCCGAAATCCTCGATCTCTTCCACGCGTCCTCAATAGATGGATGACTCATATCTGCATTGGGGATTTCATTGTGGAGATTCCCGATCCCACGATTTTGATGAGATGATGTCAGCTGGGCCCCACGGTGGAGTTTACCTCCTGTCGGGATTTCAAAATTTGGAGTTTTGAAGTGCTCGTGTTTCTTGTCCTCATGATTCTCGAAACGTCGAATCCCGATATGCCGATGGGATTTTCCTTTTCGGGACTTTTTCGGGGCCTTCGGATTTACGCCACGCATCCTTGAAAGATGGACGGTCTTGATTCAACCTCAGGATATCGCGACTTGCGATGCTCCAAATTTCTGTCAACGTGAAACCGTGATTTTCGAAACACCGATGGTTTCCTTGATGTTCACCACATGTCTGGTCAAATGGACGACTGAGATCTGATCACGATTTCGTGAGTTGTGATGCCAAATTTCTTTGACAACTTGAAACCCCGAATGCTGATGTGATGATGCGTTGATCTGCTGCCACCTGTCCTCTGAGATGGAAGGCTCACCAGTCTTCTCAGGATATCGCGATATCGCGTATCGAAGTTTTTGGAGTGCAATTTCCTTTGTGCGTCCAACTCCCGATTACCGATTTTGTGATGGAATAGGATCTCGCCATGTGTCTCTTAATGGATGGTCCAAATGACGTCAGGATTTCTCAAGTCAAAAGTTCTCCTGTGCGCTCTAGAGGATTAAACCTCGTGCACTTTCTCGCTGATCCAACGATTGTCGGGCCTTTGCGCAAGATCTGACGACTGAAACTCTTTCTCCTTTTTCGCACTTTCTTCTTCCCTTCTGAACTGGTTTCCCGCTTCAGATCCATTCGCAAGATGAATCTTACGGCCTCAATAGCTGTTCCTTACATCTGAGACGTGTTCTTTACACTTGTAGAAGAAAGATTCGTGAATCTTTCAAAGATTTGAAAGAATTTCATGACTTCTTCATTATCTGCTACAATCTTTGACAGATTTGAGCGATTTCCAAGAATCTTTAAAAGATTCTGCCTTCTGCATGAATCTTTGACTAATTTAAGCGAAATCTTCAAGTTCTTTAAACATTCTTTTGTTCTGCAGCTCTTCTGCGTCAATCTTTGATGATTCTTGAAAAATTACAAGAATATTTATTGTTTCTTCTTCTGCATTCTCTTCGTCCATGATATTTTGAGCGTTGTACGCTCTACTTCCTCCGCAAGCTTCTTACGGAGATCTTTTGAGAGTATTGCAGACAGCTCTCCAAGCCTTGTGAAAAGTCTGTGCTGCGTGCTCTCAAGATTTGTGAAGCTCTGTACTATGAGGATCGTGTTGCTCTCCCGACTGTGTGAAGAGGCTTACTGCTGAAGCTCTGATACCATGATAAATTGTGAAGAAAAGAGAAATGCAGAGAGAAAAGAATAGAACAATATATTGAAATGTATGAAGAAGTACTAAACTCAGTTACAGTGCAAGATGGTTGAGCTAAATATGCTCAAGCAAGACAAAAATAGAAAGTACAATTGTCCAGTACAACTGGCAGTGTACAGTCAAATTGTTGAGGTTACATTATGTTTAACAATATTCAAATTATGTCATGAGCTAGTAACCTTGTGTTATCTTCTATATTTCTTTTCTTCATATTCTTAGAAAATCAATGAATCTATTTGATTGGTTGCTCCACTTGAATCTTATCTGCAAGAAGTAGAATGAATAGCGACTGGACATGTCCCCTCGTTTGATGAGTACTTGAACCAGTAACATTGTGTTATTCTATATAACAAGAAGATTTTTCTTTTAAATAAAAATCTTGTATTATTTTCTGTGCCATTTTCAAATGGGATATTTCGTCAATATGAATCCTTCTAGACTACATCAAAACAATATTCGAGTTCTTCATGAAGACATCCAATGAATGGAATACTGAAGTTGAAAAAAGACAAGCGCAAGATATGGCAGCGTACATATGGAAAAATGGGGTATGTACAGTTTATGTTTACAGACAACTAGGGAAAACATATTTATTTTGTTCTTGGTGAAAAACAGGGTTCATATTATTAGCAAATCAATGAATGTATTTGACTGGTTTCTCCATGTTTAGTCTGAGGGATACCTTGAATATTATCTACAAGAAGTGGAATGGATAACGACTGGATATGTCCCCTCAATTGATGAATACTTGAAGACTAGGCAGGCTAGTTCAGGGATGTCTATGTCAAATTATGTCCCCTCTGAATATTTGAGTTGATTACAATTTCTTAATAGGAGAAATATTTTTTTCCACAGAAAATAGGAGAAATAATTACGTCTCAAGGATGTACAAAGAATCATTTGTACATTGGGTTGGCATGGCATTATATTCTGAATATAACCATATATGATGTTTATCTAGTTATTTGAGTGTGTATATATGTTTAGCAAAATGTAGAATCTTAATTTGTTGACTTACAAGTGAAAGAGTTTTCAAATTTCTTTTACATGGCTTTCTATATCCAACTTAAAATAATTTCTAGCTAAGAGATCAATTTCATTAAATTTGGACTAATAAGTAAGAACAACTAAGAAATTGTGAATTACAATTTCAAAAATCAGATTTTTGATTTATCTAAAGTGGAAAATTTGATTCCAAAAGTGTGAATATTGGTTTTAAAAGTGTAAATTTTTATTCTGAAAGTGTGAATTTCAAATATTTATTATTTTAAAAATGTGAGTTTTCATTAGGAAAGTGTCAATTTGGATTCTAAAAGATTGAATATAGAATTCCTACTATGTGTATTTAGATTTTAATAAATATACATGTATATCTAGGATTAGTGTACACCATTTTAATTTTTTTATGCTCATTCATAATATCATTATGACATGCATCGCTAAATATATCAAAATTGAAGATATGCAACAAAATAAAAATTAGTGATGGCAATCATTGCATTACAAAGATGCACTTATTCATAAATATTGAAGGAAATGTACAATAAGGTTCCATATAAACAAAATGATAAGTACCAGTCACTCCTTTTTACCAACTTACCTTAAATGCAAACAATATGACTTGTTTGTTATGACAAACGCTATAACTTGTTTATTAGAAAAAGATTATTCACAAAATCCACATCCAAGTCTAGGAGAGAAGAGAGAAATTGGCATTCAATAGTTTAATCTAAGAAAAATTATAGTTATTAATTAAAATCAACAACTAATTTATGTGTTATTACATGATATAGTCATTGAAATTTAATGAAAAGTACATAAGTTCTTGATTCAAACAAAGTCACATTCATTGGAATCACCCTCACTCTCTCCATTATGATCAACATGTTTTTTTTGTATGAAAGTGTGAATTTCCAATATTTTTTATTCTAAAAGTGTGACTTTTGATTGAGAAAATGTCAATTTGAATTCCAAAAGTGTTAATATAAAATTCCTACAACCTGCATTTAGATTTGATAAATATACATGTATATCTAGAATTAATGTACACCATTTTGTTTTTTTACATGCATTCATAATATCGTTATGACATGCATTGCTAAATATATCAAAATTGAAGACATGGAAAAAAATAAAATAAGTGATGACAATCATTACATTACAAAGTTTCACCTATTCATAAATATTTAAGATAATGTACAATAAGGTTCCATATAAACAAGATTATGACCATGTGCAATTCTTTTTTACCAACTTCCTCACCTTAAATGCAAACACTATAACTTTTTTATTATGAAAAATTTCTTCACAAAATCCACATCCCGCTCCATGGCAGAAGAGATAAATTACAGTTCTTAATTAAACTATTAATTTATGAGTTATTACATGTCACACCAAGAGTGGGAAGAAATCATAACTCCATGAGATGATTATTCCATTAGCTTGAAGCTCAATAAATATATAAAATACAACCATTGGTCTTCTCCATTGTATGACTCTTCCTATCACCTATGGCACTTCATATGTACATTACTTTTACAAAGACCGAAATCCTAAGGATTACATGTCCAACATTTCCCCCCTTAATCTGAAGGGGTGTGTGTGAGTCCAAACATCATTCTAAACTTCTCAGTTTTTTCTCTTCCATTCGTTTTGGTGAAGATGTCTGCAATTTGCTCATTTGTGGAACAATGTCTCAAGTGAATAGTCTTGTCCTCTACATGATATAGAATCAGGTGATACTTTGTGTTGATGTTCCTAGTTCGATCATGGAATCTGGTATTCTTGTCCAAGTTGATTTCAAAAGTATTTTCAAGTAGAAGAGGAGTAGAATTCACTTGTTTCTCTTCCAAATATTCAATTGTTTTCTTGAGCCCCACAATATCCTTTTTTGCTTCTGCAACTGCCACATATTTTTCCTCTATTTTGGAATTTGCTGGAACTAACTATTTGTGTGATATCCAAGAGTCAATTGTTGATCCAAAACTCATGAGATACCCTAAATTTGATACTCTATTTTATTTATCCCCAACAAATTCTGATCCGAATATTTGATCAGGTTGAAGTCATCCACCTTAGTGTAACTGAGTCCAAAATCTTCAGTTCCTTTAAATTATTTAAGAATTCTTTTTGTAGGAGACCAATGTCCTTCACAAGGATTTTGCATGAACCTGTAAAGAATCCCCAAAACAAATGAAATCTTTGGTCTGGTAGTAGGAAGATATATAATACTTCCCACAAATTGTTTATACTTGGTTGCATCCTCAAATTCATTCCCTTCTTTTGATGTGAGTTTCAAATTCTGGTCCATTGGAGTAGAAACATGATTGCACTTGGTCATGCCAAACTTGTTCAAAAGTGTTTCATTGTATTTATTCTGGGAGATGCATTTGTACCTTGGATTTTGAATCACTACAATGCCCAAAACATAGTGTATGTGTTCCAAATATGTCATCTCGAATCCTTTCTTGAAATCTTGCTTTATGGATGCAATGTAACTCTCATTGTTCCCTGTTATCAACATATCATATACATATAATAGAAGATATATGATAGTCTTTCCAACTTTATTGACAAACAAAGTTGCATCGTCAAGATTGAATGCTTGAAATTTAATTTCAGAAGATCCTCAATTAACTTTTCTTACCATTCTCGCGATGATTGTTTCAAGCCATATAAGGATTTGATGATCTTGAATACCTTATGGTTTTGTCCCTTCACAAAAAATCCTTCTAGTTGAGACATGAACACATTCTCTTTCAAGTATCCATTCAAGAAATAAATCTTCACATCCATTTGATGAATTTTCCATAAATTTTGTGCTACCATGGAAAATAGAGTGCGGATGGGATCCCATTTTGTTGTGGGGGAAAAGGTATCCTCATAATCAACACCTTATTTTTGTGAAAATATTTTTTCCATGAGACTTTCTTTGTTCTTGTCATGTGAGCCATATGATCTATACTTCTTCTTGAGTACCCACTTGCTCCAATTGATTTGGTTCCAAATGGAGGATCCACCAACTTCCATCTCCCATTTTGTACGAGAGCATCATATTCCTTTTTCATGGATTCTTTCCATTCATCATGAGAAATAATTGATTTAAAGGAAGTCAACTCAATATTAGAATATAAATTCAATTTAAAATCATATGAAACATCCATGTGATATATATCATATGAGTTTGAATTATATACATTACCTCCATCTTATTTTGAGGACAATCCAGTTCCTGTCTTCTCGACCTCATCACAATGAACACATTCAAGAGTTTTTGTGAGCCATTTTGGTTGACTTTTATGAGATCGTCCTAGTTTCTCAATTGATTGAGACGATGTCGAGTTCTCATCAAGCCTCATCTTTTCAATCCTGTCAATCACATCATCCAACTAAACTTTAGGTTTCGATGAAGTGGCAAGAACTTATTCATGAGGAAAAGATGACTCTTTAAAAGGATATTATAGAGATTGACGCAAAATAGGGATCCCCCCTTCAAGATGTGGAATCTCATCATCAAATTCATGATATGTCTTTACACAAGTGAATCTATCTAGGTGATCAAATTGCCTCTCAACAATTTTGTCTTTTTTGGAGGATTCAACAAATATCACATCTATGGAAAGGACAAATTTCTTGTTTGTCTCATTATAAAGACGATACCCCTTGGTGGTATTTGATTATCCCAAGAAGATTCACTTTTGACTCCTTTCATCAATTTTGTTGCTTTTATCCTTAGGAATCAAGGCATAGCAGGTGGAGCCAAATACCTTGAGATGCATCACCAATGGAATGTGGCCATACCACATTTCATATGGAGTCTTGTTTTTAAGAACATGATATGGACACATGTTTTTGACCTAAACTGCACATAGAACTATATCATCCCAAAACATGAGTTTAACATTCTTGAAAAACATCATGGAACGAACCATATTTAGGAGTGTCATGTTTATTTGTTCAGACACACTATTTTATTAGAGATTGTATGGAAATGTGGTTTCATGTTGGATCCTATGTTAGCGAAGGTAGCTTTCAAATTCCATTATTAGTGTGAAGAGATACAATGTTAGACTGAGTTTCATTTTGAATCCATACATGAAAATTTTTAAATGTTTCAAAAGATTGTGATTAATCTTTAAACAAGTACACCCAATATGTTTCCATGTAATCATAAATAAAATTGATGATATATTTCTTTTCATTTGCAGAAGGAACATGCATAGGGACACAGAAATAAAAATGAATTGGTTCAAGTTTTCTACATGCTATGGAAGTAGAATCATGAAAGGGTCGTTTTCTATGTTTTCTAAGGATACAAGCATCACCTTGCTTTAATTTCCTAGGAAAAGTAGGAAAACCACAAAATCCACTCTTTCTCAACAAACAAAGACTAACATAATTAATATAGCATGCCACAAAAGACTATATGGTATTATACTTGAGTCATGATGAGAGAGGTATGTGAATGTTTGTTTATGGGCAGCTATTCCATTTAACTTCATCAGTCTTCCACATTTCATTCTGGTCATAACAAGCATGTTATCAGAATCCTTCCTTATCTCAACTTTTTGACCAAACATATGAACATAGTGGCCTTGTTGTTTGATGTGAAAAAGGCACAAAAAGCTTCTTTGCAGCTGATGAAGATAGAGTACATCATGTAGAAGAAAATGCAGCAGTCCATGAAACTTAAACTTGATGATGCCCATTCTCGAAGGTTTGAGACTGGACATATCTACAAAATACATTATGCCATCTATAGTGTCATAGAAATCTTTGAATAAATCTCTTTGAAATGTCATGTGAGAGGTTAGGCCCATGTCAAGAAGCAAATGAAGTATTAAATATGTCTTTAGTTACTCCTATATTACAATAGGAAACACCATAATGAACATGTTCTTGTAGGTGAAAGAGTTTTCAAATTCCTTTTACATGTTGGAAGATGGCTCTTCATATCCAACTTAAAATATTTTCTAGATAAGAGATAATTTCACTAAATTTGGATTAATAATTAAGAATGACTAAAAAATTGTGAATTACAATTTCAAAAATGTGATTATTGGTGTATCTAAAGTGGAAAATTTGATTCTAAAATTGTGAATATTAGTTTTCAAAAGTGTATTTTTTTATTCTGAAAGTGTGAATTTCAAATATTTTTTATTCTAAAAGTGTGAGTTTTGATTAGGAAAGTGTAAATTAGGATTCCAAAAGCATCGATATAAAATTCATACTATGTATATAGATTTTAATAAATATACATGTATATCTAGGATTAGTGTACAACATTTTATTTTTTTATGCTCATTCATAAAATCATTATGACATGCATTACTAAATATATCAAAATTGAAGATATGCAACAAAATAAAAATTAATGATGACAATCATTGCATTAGAAAGTTCCACTTATTCATAAATATTTAGCGCAATGTACAATAAGGTTCCATATAAACAAAATGATAACTATGAGACACTCATTTTTACCAACTTCCTCACCTTAAATGAAAACACTATAACTTGTTTATTAGGAAACATTTATTCACAAAATTCACATCTAAGTCCAAGAGAGAAGAGATAAATTTGAATTCAATAGTTTACTCTAAGGAAAATTATAGTTATTAATTTAAATCAACAACTATTTTATGAGTTATTACATGGTAGAGTCATTCAAATTTAATGAAAAGTACATAAGTTCTTGATTTAAACAAAGTCTCATTCATTGGAATCACTCTCACTCTCTCCATTATGTTCAACATATTATCATTGTGCATCAATTGCTTCAAATCCCTTTTGATTTATTCTTGTGTTCCCTCCCTTTCATCTTTCCTTTGGTGACCAGTTCCATATGATGATTGTTATGTAACAACACCTTGAGAATGATAAAAAATCAATGAATAGAAGTCCACTTCGAGGGGGAAACCTCTATTTACAATATATTGAATATACAATATATTATATGATGATCCTAAGACTAGGTATCCTTAGTATATATATAGGATACAAAGGGTACACTTATAATGAAAGGGTACAATGAAGGGTTCTAGCCTACATACACATATAAGACTATAAATGTAATAATTCAATATCTAAGGATTAATAAGGGATTTTACACTTAACATGGGTCTTTGTCTACGGATTAATGTGCCCCTCCCCTTCAAACAAGTGTTTTCCTAGACACTTGAATAATCATGGGTTTTTCTGCATGAAGAAATCATCTTCCCATTGTTATGGGGAAATTCCCCCTAAACTGGGTTTAAGGAATAGGCAGAGTGATAACTCCCTTAAAATAATGACTTATATCTAACTTACCCCAAAAAAATATAGACTAAGTGATAAGACAAAGAGAGAAGATAAGGTTAAGAAGTGAACCTTGAATACTTACGGTTGATGTAGACCTCTTCCACTTGTTGTTTCCTCTTAGATCACAGATCTCCTCCCGAAGATGACCTGCAAGGGTTTAAGAATGCAACATAACATCATATACAGTATCTAGAAATCACTTAAAATCCCCAATATATATGTAAATGATAAAAATAGACAAGAACATGTACACATAGGGTTTTGTGACAAAGATAATCTCTTTTGTTCATATACAATATGAAAGGTTAAAATCTTTGCTTGCAAACACCACTCTACAAACCAATTCCAAGCTCCCTTTTCATGGCTCCAAGTGCATCAATCCTGCATAGAATTCTCACAACCAACATGCCATCAAGGGAAGAAGGAAAGGTTGCATAGGGAGAATGGATGGAGGGAAAAGATGAGGCTAAATCTCAGAGAAAGATGGAAAACTTGGGAAATCAGAGGGAAATGATTTTGGAAGAGTTTTATTATTCTCTTATTCATATATCTAAATGATTGCCCTATACCTCTTTTTTATATGAAAAAAATATGTTTATTCGGTTTGGGGATGGGCTACAAGGGGCAAAATGGCTAGGAAACCCTCATAGCCCATAAAATCCATCGAAATCCATGCAATTTATATTTTTTACAACTTTTGGAGGTAAAAATGGGATACTTAGCATGAAACAAGCATATGTATGCAGGATAAATAGAATGAAGCATGCATGTGTACGATTACCAATAGTGCAACAGGGTGAGTACATTATCCAAAAAGTGGTTTTTTAGAAGGAAACCTCAACAATATGTTTGACAAAATATCCAGATGGATGGGAAAATGTCTTGGATGCATAGATGTGGAATTTTTTGACTATAATAGATGCCCGCTAATCTGTGAGGTCAAAAGAGAAACTGATGGCCGAAATACATTACAATATATTTACACAATGGGAAGGAACAGATTCGAGTGAGCCAGAGATGAGTGTTTGTGAGCGTGTCATCAACAAAATAATGATAATCTCTCCGAGGAGGGAATACCCATGCTTAGGATAAAATAAGCATGGATTCCAATAAAATACACTACAGATCCATGTCATATCAAATAATCATGACTACGAGACAAGTATGAATGTCTATATAAAGTGTAGCCACAAACAATATACAATGGATCTACATCTCAAAATCATTTGAAGATATACAAGTACAATGTGATATGCATCTTCAGGAAGTATCAATTCCTCTAGCTAGATATGGTAGCTTCATAAATCGAGAAATATCTTCAAGGTATTCAAAACTTAGGTAGGAGTATAATAGGAGTGTAGGACTCACTACCCTGAGATCTTCGAAAAATATTCATTGAAAGTATGGAAGAACGTGAACAACAGGTACCGAACTTTGTTGATTATGAATCTGAACTTGATTGGATACTCAATATGAATGACTCATGAAAGTCAAGAGATCAACTGCAGAATGCCAACTCAAGTTGGAAAAAATTCCCTTGGACAAAAGAACGACAAAATGATGAGACTCAAGCAACATATTATTGACAAAAGTCTGCAATACATGAGGCACCACAAACTATCCATATGTTTGGAAGAGTAACCAAATGGAGGAGTACACAACTATATGTAATGAGAATATATTCCTAAGGCCATGCTATATCCCAATGCTTGTAGAAAAAATGGAAGGATTTGCTTTTTCCAAGGGAGACTATATTGTTGCCGATAAGAGAGAATGTATATCTCGTCCTCTCTTTTTGGAATATTTGACTTTTTTTTGTCTTTTTCAATTTTTTAATGATCTTGAAAAAGAATAAGAGAATGCTACATTACAAAGGAGGAACAAGTATCATGGGAAAGAAAACTAGTTCCAAGCGCATGGAACATACTAATGCTCAGTGCAAGGAGACACATGAAGGATAAAGACGATTAGGAAAATTCCTCCATGGGTCAAGGTGTCAGGTCACAAGGGAAAAAGTGTTCCAAGTCTTGCACCTAAGGAATTCTCTAAAGGTTCAATAATAGAAACACAAAGTTGGCATTAGGGAAAAGACACAAGGATTATGTTAAGCCCTAAATAGTGGCACATTACCCCTTAATTGGGGAATATTACATTAGTAATGTTAATTTATTTATGTCGGCTTGGGTCCATTAATTGTAATTGTACCTCCTAGTCTCGTAAATATACTAAGAAGACATTTTCATTTGGAATCATCTTGTATTTGGAAATTTATGTTGTGTATAAGGAGGTTTCCCCTCGAAGAGGCTTATTGTCTGAAATTTTATCTTCTTCAATGCGTTGAGTACTTATTTTGAGGTTTTTCTATGCTATATTGATATTTGGTTCTTAACATTTGGTATCGAAGCTCAAGGTCTTTGGGTTTCGCTGCTACATCTGAGACACCTTGGAATTTTCACTATAATTTATTTTATACGATGTTTCAGAAGGAAACCCTTGGAGGATATTTAGTATATGGATCAAGGTACATTGTGTTCTAATTTCATCTCCTGAGGCATTATACTTTCAGAGATACAACATGTGTAAGATAGGGTTCCAAAATCATCCAAAATCATCCTAAGATAGGGTTCTTCTGGGTCATCTTACATTTGTATATACACCCTGTGGAATATAGGGTATCTGACTAGTCCTATTGAATAGTCTCAAGAGGGTGTTCCAATTAAAACAATAATAAATTATTCCTCGAGTATCCAAATTGAGTGAGACCAGTTACATTGGATAGTGGACAATGTGTAGTATTTCTGGTACAATTTTTAGAATTGTATATCAATTATTTTGTGTGGGGCACTCTATACAAGTGATATATCCAGGAAAGGAAAAAAATCAGCAAGTTGTGAGGAAGTTACTAGAAATTCCCCTTGGCACATCCAATTTTGATCTTACCTGTGGCATTGCAGAGAAGAAATATTAGAGAAATACAAAAAATAAATTTTCATACCCAGAAGGGCCGAAATTTTAGAGATACAACAAAAGAAAGATTGTCTAGCAAAACCACATAAAAATAAAGGTTTAAAGTGATACTTGGCCAACATGAAACCAAAAAAGGTAACTTCTACATGGAATAAGCCTCCAAAAAGTCCTACTTGGACTCTTGATGAAGGTGAAGAAATGTGTAGGGACATAAATGATTTACAAAAGAAGACAATAACAAAATATGAACTACAAGGGATGATGGATTCAATGGAAGCTAAGTTGGAGGAAATAATGGATACTAATATGGATGGTTTAAAAAGGGAGATCATGGAAGGATTGAAAAATTTCCTAATAGAGAGGACACCTGAAAGTGAAAATCTATCCCATGAAATTCATGATGAGGACACAAAGAAGATGAATCAAGAATGGAGAAAATCTAACCTTGGGTTGAAGACCAACCACTTTCCTAAGATTGATATGATAAAGTTTGATGGCAAGTACCCAATCACATGGATACTTCAGATGGAGAAATTATTTGATCTACATAATGTGCCACATACACAAAAGGTACAAATTGCTTCTTTATGTTTAGAACCCAATCAATTTATGTGGTATCGATGGATTTGTTCTCACAAATCACTCGTCACTTGGAAAATTTTCACGGAAGAAATCATGGCACACTATGAGGATACAAGGAGCAATACCTTCTTTATCCAATTGATAAATCTCAAGAAAAAGGGTTCAGTTACAGACAACATTGAGAACTTCCAAAGATTGAATATAAAGTTAATAGATATTCTAGATGAACAATTTATTGATGTATTCATAGTAACTTTAAGGGATAAAATTCAACATGAGGTTCACCTTTGGGAACCCAAATCCTTGGAGAATTCATTTAGGGTAACAAGAAATGTTGAAAGTAAAAATATGGCTATATCTAGTAGAAGGACCACTCCTAACATCTACCGAGAGAATAATGTTCCTTCTTCTAAAACACCTCAACCTACAAGGTTGACACCTTAACAATTGGATGAAATAAAAGAAAATTGTTTATTCTTTAATTGTGACAAAAAGTACAGTAAGAGACATAAGTGTGGTGAGAATAAATTATTCTACATAGATTGTAAACAACAAGAAGAACAAGAACTGGAACAAAAACCATCTCAATATGAACACATAGAAGTGATTTCTTTTGAAGAGTGGACTCCCATGATATCATGTAATGCATTGGCTGCAGTTAACACTCCTCAAACCCTCAAGATCAAAGGATATATCAAAAAGAAAAAGGTAATAGTCCTAATTGATTATGGTATTACTCATAATTTCATTCACTATAAATTAGCCAAATATCTCAATTTCTTCGTATATCCAACACCAGAGTTTCAAGTAATGATTGCAGATGGATCAACTATCAATTTCTTAGGAAAATGTAATAAGATCAATCTTACTATGGGGTAATATGTAATGAATAGTCTAATGATTACTATACCCATGGGTAGTGTTGATGTCGTACTAGGAATACAATGGTTACAATCATTAGGAACAATGTCTTTTAATTTTCAAGAACTTTTTGTGAAATTTTCATTGGAAGGAAAATAAATTGAGTTAAGAGGTATCATAGGGAAACCCAGTAAGGTGATAATATTTAATGGCATGAAAAAATTATTGAAAAAGGGGCATCAAGGTGTAATTGCACAACTATGCTCACTAGATGTTCAAACATCTAATCCATCTATTCCCCTAGATATCCAAGGGATCATTGATAATCATTCCAAAGTATTTGAAGATATTCCTAAAGGTCTTCCACCCACTCAAAATCATGATCATGATATTCACCGAATTCTTGAGAGTGTTCCTCCTAACATCAAGCTGTACAGATACCCTTATGCCCATAAGAGTGAAATTGAGTGTATGGTTGAATAAATGTTAGAGGCTGGAATTATTAGACCTAGCCAAAGTTCTTACTCTGCATTGGTGGTAATGGTATTCAATAAAGATGGCTCATGGAGTATGTGTCCATATTATAGAGAGATCAACAAGATAACTATTAAAGATAAGTTTCCCATTACCGTCATTAATGAATTGTTAGATGAACTACATGGAGCAATCTATTTCACAAAGTTGGATCTTTGTTCAAGGTATCATCAGATTAGAATGAAGGAAGAAGATATCCCAGAAACAACATTCTGAACTCATGAAGGCAATTATGAATTTTTGGTAATTTATTTTGGCCTTACAAATGCACCTTCCACATTCCAAGGCTTGATGAATTCCATTTTCAAGCCCTTCCTTCGAAAATTTGTGTTAGTATTTTTTGATGATATAATAATCTATAGCGAGTCTTGGGAGGATCATGTGCAACATTTTGACAAGGTGATACAACTACTAAACGAGCAACAACTATATTCCAAACCATCCAAATGATTATTTAGGGTGAAGAATGTAGAGTATTTGGGTCATATTGTATCTCATGAAGGCGTGAAGGTAGACCCTAACAATATTAAATCCATGATCGATTGGCCGATTCCCAAAACATTGAAGAATCTTAGAGGATTTTTGGGTTACTAGCACAAGTTTGTTCAGAACTATGGGATAATAACAAAATTTTTAATGATACTAAATAAGAAGGATGCATTTTCATGGACTACAGAGGAAACTGAATCTTTTGAACAACTTAAAGAGGTGATGTGTAAAGATATTGTCTTGACCACACCAGACTTCCAAAAAATCTTTATTGTGGAATGTGATGCCTTGAGAAATGGCATTTGTGTTTTCCTAATGCAATAAGGAAGGCCCATGGCTTTTGAAATCCAACCACTTAAGGGAAAGGACTGACACAAACCCATTTATGAGAAGGAAGTTATGGAAATACTACATGCATTGAAAAAATGGTGCTCGTACGTAATAGGTAGGAACTTCAAGGTCAAAATATATCATGATAGTCTTAAATACTTCTTGGAACCATGACTACCTTCAGAAGAACAAAAAAAATGGGTGACCAAGATATTGGGTTATGATTTTGAAATCATCTATAAAAAAGGGAAGAAAAATGTTGTGGCATATGCACTCTCAAGAAAGGATGAAGATGTTGAGGCATTTCTCGGTGTTATCTCGATCATCCAAACCGATTGGATAATTGAAGCAAGGGATGAATGGAAGAATGACAAAAATGTGTGGAATCTCATTGAAATGTTGCAGAAGGATTCCATTGCATCAGATACATTTACATGGAAAAATGATTCACTATGGTACAAAGATTGCTTATATATATTTATGTAATAACTCCCAACTCAAACAAAAGGTACTATTGGAATTACACACCTCTCTGGTAGGAGGGCACTCAGGATTTTTGAAACCCTACCATAGGGTCAAGAAGGAATTTTTTTGGGATGGCCTTAAAACTGATGTTCAAAGGTTTATAGCAGAATGTTTGGTTTGCCAACAAAATAAGGTGGAAAAAATTAAGACCCCGGATCTTTTACAACCATTAGCCATCCCAAGTCAGTGTTGGGAGGAGGTTTCCATGGATTTCATCACAAGGTTATCAAAGTCTGAAGGAAAGAGTGTCATCATGGTGATTGTTGATAGACTGACCAAGTACGCACACTTTTGTGCACTCTCTTATCCCTTCAAAGCTAGTACAGTTTCCACCGCATTCATAGAGATAGTTCAAGAACTACATGGAATCCCAAAGATTATTGTAAGTGACAGAGATCCTATCTTCACTAGACATTTTTGGACATATTTATTTTCTTGTTTGGGTACTCAATTGGCTCATCTCTCATCCTATCATCCTCAATCTAATGGATAAACTGAGATAGTGAACAAATGTATGGAAGGATACTTTTGTTGATTTGTCTCTGATAAACAAACACAATGTTTCAAATGGTTACCCTTGGAAGAATGGTGGTATAACACTTCCTTTCATACTGCAACAACAATGACACCATTTATGGCACTCTATGGATACCACCCTCCTTCCATCACTTCTTCTCTAAAAGAAAAATCTAAGGTTCAAGCAGTAGAAGATCACATCGAGCATCAACATCAAGTTCTCCAAATATTAAAGGACAACCTGACCATGGAATAGGATCACATCAAACAACAAGAAGATCAACATCATAGTGAAATAAGTTTTGAAGTAATAAAACAAATGTCCCTCAAGAAAGCCAAGAAGGATAATAAATTATCACCAAAGTACTATGGACCTTATAATGTGCTGCAAAATATTGGTACTATTGTATACAAATTGTAGTTGCCTGCATCCTCACGAGTACACCCAGTTTTCCATGTTTCATGCTTAAAGAAGGTTATAGGTGACAAGATCCCAGTTCAAACTATATTTCCAAAATTTGACAAGGAATTAAAAATCATATTGGAGCCTGAAGCCATGATTGACACAAGAATTTTCCAGTTGAGGAATAGATCCATTTCAGAGTATCTCATTAAGTGGAGGAAACTTCCTACTGAAGATTCCACTTGGGAAGATTAGTATTTTATACAGAAGCATCTAGAATTACTCAAGCATTGTGGGCAACACTTGTCTCAAGGTGAGGGGAATGTTAATCCCAAAATAGTAGCACATTACCCCTTAATTGGGGAATATTACATTAGTAATGTTATGTTATTTATGTCGGCTTGGGTCCATTAGTTGTAATTGTACCTCCTAGTCTCCTATATACACAAAGGAGACATTTTCATTTGGAATAATCTTGTATTTGGAAATTTATGTGGTATATAAGGAGGTTTCCCCCTTGAAGAGGCTTATTATATGAAATTCTATTTTTTTCAAGGCGTTGAGTACTTATTCCAATGTTTTTCTATGCTATCTTGATATTTGGTTCTTAATAGATTAGACATGTGATGTGATTATATCTTGATATAACAAGACTCCTTCCATGTGAAGTTTTACAAGCCCAGACAAGCTAAGATCGATGGTTTTTAATTTTTAGAGAGTATGAAAAACACTAAAAGAAGACTCCGGAGTGATATTTTTCGTAAAGTTAGTCTCCAGGGACCAAAAAAATAAAGTCATGCCCTGAGAACTCTTATGGTCACTAAGTCCAGAGTATTCCTTTTTCGTAATTAGTCCAGTTAGTTCGAAAAAGGGTTAAACTTATACTATAAGGAGGTCTCTTCAAAACCATTTTAACGGGTGTGACAAAGAAAATATCACTTGGCTGTATTTTGAATTTTAAGGAGTCTAAAAAGATATTAACTATGGACTCACCGCCTTTTTCATAATTTAGTCCCCTAAGCCCAAAAAATTATAAAACATAACTTAGGAGAACTCTCTCGGTGAGACATGTCTCCCGAGTTGTACATTTTTCCTGAGTAATCTATTGGCCGGAAAAAGGGTTAAAGTTATGACAAATAGATATTTCTTCTGGGCCAATTAACAAGTGTGAAAGGAACAAGGTCACTTGATGATATTTTCATATTTAGGGAGTCTAGAAAGAGCTTAACTATGGACTCCAAGGGGTTTCCCTTTTTGTAGATAATCTCCAAGACCCAAAAAAGAGATAAAACAAAACTAAGGAGAATGGTCCTTTTCCAAAATTTTAGTCCCTCATGCCTAAAAAAGGGTTAAACTTATGCCTAAGAATACTATCCTAGCGAACTGTAGCTCCTACGATGTACCTTTTTTGTAAAAGGAGCCATCCAGATCGAAAAAGGGGTAAACTATCACCAGATATATGTGCATTCAAATTTTAGTTTGATGAGCGTGAAGGGAAACAATATCACTTGACAACATTTTCATTTTAGAGAGTCTGAAAAGGGATTAAATAACACTCTGAGGGGGTTCCTTTTCTTAAGTAACTTGAACGAGACTGAAAAGGATAAATAAATTCTTGTTATATTTTTCTTTCAAAGTTTAATCGATCTTTAAAGACAAAAAATGATGCTCTTAGGGAGTCTCTCGGGTATAGTCCATAAAAAGATGAAGAAGAATGAGGCTTGAACATCGAGGATATATACATTTTGAGCAGTTTCTCTAGAAAGGAGGAACTGGTTAACTTGAGGACATTTCCTCCAGGACCACAGAACATAAAGGATTATATTGGTATGTACTGTGAGGCTAGAACTGAGAAGGTAGGCTCTCAAGTTCCAATTCATAAGATAACAAGCCTCAAACTGCAGATAGTATTGTATATGATTGGGCATATCACAAGATCCACAACACTTCATCAGGCTTCGGGTGCACAAATGAATTGTGTAGCTTAATGCTTACAGGCCACTATATTTTACTAGAGCACCACGGTGCTCACATGTATGAAGAAACAACTAACCGACTGCAGAAGAAGAACAAACAAGAACTTCAAGATTGGGACCATGTTGTGCACTTTATTTCTTGAGAGAGTGCCAAGCCTTAGCCCATGAGAGATAGTATGAGGACATATTTCCTCCTTCCTAACATTATGTAGATGGGTGTCTTTGTTGCCTCGACAGGGTGCAGGGAGAGTCCAAGAGGTCTTTGACGACAAGTTCTTTGATTGGTGGGCCTGTCAAATTCCTACGATCGAAGAATACCCCTACGTAGGGATTGCTTTCCTAAGGGGAACTGATATTCCTATGCCCCCTGACGAGGAGCGCAGAGAGATAGGTACACATCATTTTTATATTTTAAAGTTATTTTAGTTTTATTTTTTCAATATTATCCTTTTTATGGCAACGTCAAAGTACTAACTTAGTAATATGTTATATACAGATGTGGTACCAGTACGACCAACCAACTTCACCAGGAACAAGTGTCTTCCTTGAGAGGATGTCAGACCAGTAGAAATGGCAGGTCCAATAGGCATAGAGGCTGATAGAGTACTGAGACGAGTGGAGAGGAACCTAATATATCTCAATCATCCTATGTCTATGGAAGAGATTGAATACCTACCCTCGACCATGCAGCTGCATGTGGTAGGAGTACCCAAGACTTGGGTTCAGTTGTTTTGACATCTTGCAAACATCGTAGTTCATTAAACTAGGGCCAACATACATAGACCATAGTTAGAACTAGACCTTTATATGTGCTTAGGGCATTCTTTTTTGTACTTTCTTATGTATTGAGGGATTGATCCCAACAATGTATACTAACTCTATTTGAGGCTATATGGACCACTTTTGTACCTATGACATTATTTTTGGACACAATTATATATATACATATTTTTTCCTTATGGATTAAACATTTTTGTACAAATGTATTTACATATGCGTGTATGTGTGTGATTTTAATTTTATTTGTGTGTAATATGCCAATCTAATACATGATTAGAAAATGTATTAGTTAGTTGATTATATCTCCTAGGAACATGAATATAAGTAATATAATCAAAATAACATTCTAAGCGACGTACCAGAAGGAATCGTCAGTGAAGGGTGGGATTGTAGACATGGTACACTCCATTTAAGTAAGACACGACCAATTGAGCATATAGATAAACCCGGAGGTGTGAAATACCATGTGACAATGCATCATGCAATAATTATATTACAAAAATGTACTTAACAACATTACTGGTTGCTTCTCCCAGACAAATACCTCTAGAAGACATCGACATACCAATGGGCGTGAAGATAACCCAAGATGAAGAAGCAAGCCTTCGATTGTGTTGGATAACACCATCCGTGAACCGAACATAGACCTAAGAGTCACTTGAAATATTCCACAGTGAAAAGAAACACAATAAAATACACATCCATAGGACAAAAAGATTAAAATGTATAAATAAAACTATACATTATATACAAGAATTCCCACTCAGGTGACCGAACTAAGAGTAATACTTCTTAAGGTAGAGCCAATTTCTAGGCTCAGATAAAGAATTACCTTCAAAATCAACCAATTGATAAGCACCTGTTTCTAAAAATTTCTTAATAATGAACGGTCTGAACCACACGGGTTTGATTTTTCCTTCCCCAAGGGATATTTATCTTGTTCATAGACCAAGACAAGATCGCCTTCAAAGAAAACTCTAGGGTGGACAAACCGATCATACTAACACTTGACACGTTGTTTGAGGGCCATGTTGGCCAAGGATGCCTCTCGACGTTGCTCATCAAGATGCTCGGTATATAGGAGATGCTCTTTAAGTGGAGTTGTGTCAGGAAACAATTCTACTACCAACTTAAGAGAGGGATTTGGAACTCTATGGGAAAGACTTACTCCAACTCGTAAACGAGTTGGAAATGAGAAAAACTGGTAGCAGTCTTTATTGAGTTTTGATAAGCCCAAAGTGCCAAGTACAACATCAAATGCCAATTCAACTTGGCCGAATTGATCATTCATTTGAAAATAGTATTGAGAGACTTACTAAAATCCTCCACTTGACCATTTTCCTATGGATAGTAGGGTGATGAATGTTATTTATTAAACCCATGTTTTGATGTTAGCATATTCATTATCTTGTTCTAGAAGTGACTGCCATGGTTTGTGACAATCTCCTTTGGAATACCGAACCTAGCTACCATCTGGTTAAAAATGAAAAGAGAAATTGTCTCTCCGTCATTACCAAATGTCAGCAAGGCCTCAACCCTCTTATTTATGTAGTCTACCACCATGGTGATATATTGATGCCCCCTATACGAAGCTCAGTGGAATGTAGCAAAATCAATCCCCCATTTAGTGAAGGGACCAATAGCAATAACTGGAAACATGGGAGTTGTGTGTGTCCACATCTTCTGAGACAATATCTAGCATGGGTGACACTTCTTGATTTCCTCTACACAATATTTGATTAATGAGTGCCATAAGTATCTAGCATGAAGAATTTTATGGGTTGTTTCCAACCTAGATAAGTGAATTCCACATGCTCCAGTGTGAAAATCATTCAACACAAGATCTACCTCTTCATGATTAATACAATGACGAAGAATGCAATCAACTCCCCAACAATATAAAGTATCATCAATGATATGATAGTTTTGTTCTTGATGGCATATCCGTCGATGCTCATCACAAGAAGCATAGGAAGGGCACTTCAAAGTCTAAAGATACACAAGTATATCTCCATACCAAGGTTCCAAATATGCAATAAGGAAAAGATACCCATTGATCAATGACTCTATGGGAAAATTGTTACCACTTTCGACTGAAAGTTCGAAAATTAGCTCAGCAAAGACCAAAGACTTTTTAGATTTCGCTGAAACAAAATACAAGTCAAACTCTTGAAGGATGACTATGCATAGACTAATTTTCCCACCGATAACCCATCATTTCAATACATATTGAAAAGGATTCATGACATCTATGACAATGGTCTTGCGAAGTAGAATTTAATGACGGAATCGTTGGACAACATGGGCAACTGCTAAAGTGATTTTTTGAGGATGGGTGTAGTTGAGTTCTGGTCTGACCAAACCTCAAATAATATAGTAGATAACATGTTATTCAAGCACATAATCCTCTTGGATCAAGACTTTGCTAATATTAGACTCTATGACCGCCAAATACAACAATAAATCCTTTCCATAATACAAAGGACTGAGCAGAGGGGTAGACATTAGAGCACATTTCAACGTTTGGAAAGAGTGTTGAGCCACTTCATCGAAATAGAATGGGACCCATTTTTTCAAAAGACACATAAACCCTTTAGTAATCTCGGCATAGTTGGAAAAAAACTTCGAAGAAATTTAGCGTTCCCCTATATACTTTGAAGTTGGGGGATTGTGCAGGGGGGAGGAAATTGAACTATTTCCTCAACCTTTAGAGGATCGACCATAATTCCCTTGGTAGACATGATAAAACCTAACAAGCGACCCAATGCTATGCAAAAGATACACTTATTTGGATTAAGATGAATCCGGTAGTGGTGACACCTCTCAAAGACAAGTTGTAAGTGGACAGGATGATGAGATCTCTTAGGAGAACGTAATGTTAGATCATCAAGATACGCCTTGTTGAACACACTGCCCACACTAAGAGGGGGAGGGGTGAATTAGTGTGTGGAATTTTCTAACTTTTCTTCTTCTTACAAGTTAGTAGTTAAAACATTTTGAACAAATTATAATCACAATGGACACAGAAGATACGAGACGTTTGTATATAATTTATATGAATATATGTGAATTTAATAATAAGGATTATTACCATGATTACACAGAGATATATAATTCTAATGTTGTCAATGTTTCATAAGAGTATTTTCATATTTCATTGTGGTTTGCATATTTAGGTTGCACAGAAGTAAAATACTCCATGAGTAAATTTGATTGGTTGAATGTTGAAAAGTTCACATTTATTTGGAGTTACTAGTAATGCATGCATATTTGGAAACTTTATCGTTCATATTCTAAATTGTCTAGGGACTTATCCAAGAATGAGGTGATTGTTAAAACCATTCAAACTACTATCCATAATGAATAATAGTTATAATTTGATTGTTAATTTAAGAATTTTTGCTATGGCTGAATAATAAATCCAATGTTTCAATATTACTATATATTAACATAATTTTATTTCAATATTTTTAATATAAGAATGACGAAGATAATTATATATATATATATATATATATTATAAATTTAGTTATTGACAACAAAATATGAATGGTAGGTAAATTATGGTACTGTTTTATAAAATTGTAAACCATATTTTTACTAAATTTACTTAATAATTTTTCAATATACAAATAACAATATTAATCATTGTACTACATTTCTTTTTTAGAAGCAAGAGATCTGTCAAATAAATTTTTGATTATATTTAATATGAACATAGTCTTCTTACATGCAATTCACAAAACTTTATTACAAACCAAGTCATTTCCAAAGAATTGAAACATTCATACAAGTAAAGAGATTTAATTTTTATATTCGTAGATTAGAAAATTATTTGAATCAATGGTTTTGTATTTTTGAGATTGGTCTATGGATATATGCATAACATAAAAATGTAAATAAGTTTTTGAAAAACAAAATTGAACGAAGACTAATTTAAATTCATTCTCACACAAGATGATTGTAACATGGTACCAAAAAAGAATCATATTGATGTTAAGTAATTAAACAATACACATATTGTATTTGAACAACACATAGAAAAAATATTAATAATTGACATGATACCTAAAAAGCACTGATGTTAAGTGATAAAACATACACATATTGTATTTGAACAACACATGGAAAACATATTAATAACACTTTTCAAATCCATGACTTAGATTAGCAGGCTTTCAAGGAGGGTTGCCTCTGAATCAATTACAACCTACCCAGATTTTAACTTGTTCTCGACATTTTTCAAATGAGGGGAATACATTAATACAAATATAAAGGGTGGATATTTGATTTAACATGAATTCAAATCAATTACAACCTACCCACATTTTAACTTGTTCTCAACATTTTTCAAATGAAGGGAATACATTAATACAAATATAAATATAGAGGGTGGATATTTTATTAGTCCCTGCCCTTTGGGATTTGGGACTATTAGTAATCGATTTTCGAGGATTCAATTTATTTGACACGAAAACCAATAAAATTTTAGCTTTTTAACCAAAAATTTTACCGTTCATACAATTTTTAGTTGGAAATTCATATGTTTTAACCTAAGTTTTTACTTTCCCCTCTTATTTGGCCTCTTCCCAAGGAACTGGCTGATAATACCTTAGCTTATCTTTCTTTACATGCATACATTTAAGGAGTTTTTTTTCCCAACTAAGTAATGCTAGAAATTATTCCAGCATTACTTCTTCACACATTAAATGTTTGTGAAGATACCCATAGTATTTCTTTGCACTTGTTATTTCTTTAATATGCTGCTGCCACCGAAACCAACATGCAAACCTACATGTTGTTTCTCTATCCTTTACAAAAGAACCTCATCCCCTCTTGCCAGGACTTTCCAGGATTGACCTCTACCTGTGTTTCTCTTGCCAGGACCGACCTTTGCCTATGTTTCTCTTTCCAGGAACGACCTCTGCTTGATATATGGGACGTCCTACCCTCTTTCAAGGACAACTCTGCTTGATATATGGGATGTCCTCCCCTCTGTGTGTGTTTCTCTTGTCTCCATGATATATGGGACAACACCAGATTCAAAAACTAGAGGAGCTCATTCCTTTTCCCCTTAATTCATTTGGTTCCATCAGGATGATCAACGTGTCATCCCCACTCTGAAGAACATATCCCCTCTATGAAGAAAATATCACTTCTGAATCATGAAGATCATGCGTGGGAAATATATGTTCAGACTGAGGAGAAAGGAGAGGCGAAGCTCTGCTCCAGTCTAGGCAGGGAGAAAGAAGCATCCTCATACATCTCCGTGTCCAATGTAGTAGGCCCGCTGTGGAAGTATTCTAATCCAAAACCTATCAATAAGAAGGATTGGTTATAGTCGGGAGATGAGAGATTGTTCAAATCAAATAAAATCTCATCTATTGTACCTGCATTTCTTGCAAATTGATTGGAATGAAAGGATTGTCGATCTGCTTATGTTTCAACAAGATTACCATCTTCCATATGAAAGGACGCACTCTAGGAATCATCTTCAGGGATAAAATCTTTTACAAATAGGTCACACCCAACAGAGCTTCAACCAGTGGTCCTCTTCAGGCAGTGAAGCTTCAACCTTCGACTACTGGACATTAGAGGGTGTAACGAACTAGAGGAGCTACCAGGTCCTCCTATCAGTTCTCTTATTGTTCTCCCTCCATAGCACGCTCACCCCTTTTGCGTAAAAACTGATAGGGGCCTTACGAAACAACTTGCCCACCCCCTCAGGTATATGTGTTGCACCGAGCTTCTGATTATCCATCACAATCCTTTGTAACTCTTCATGTTGACCTGCCAATCTTTGTTTCATAAACTTAATAGGAGGTTGTTGTTCCAGAGGATGAGGCCCTAAAGGCTGTCGCATAACTGGACCAAAATTTTCTGAAACCATGTCTGGGTTTCTTTCATGTTATCGTGACATGTGTGCTCATCTGACCATTTATGTAAAGGTACTTTATTGTCTAAACATAATTGAAAAATTCATGCATAAATTAGAAGATAAAACCATTTTCTAAATAGATGGACCCTGTTATTCTAAATTAGGAGATCTGAATGTAAGAAGCTGAATGAGAGCTGACCAACATTAGACATCAATATCCTCATTGAAATTCTTTTTGGTTTATGGATGCATGTCATTTTTTTATGGACAGGTGGTCAATTTATTGGAAATTCTATATTATAATTATAATTATTTTAATTTACTTTTTAGAAATTCCATATTATAATTAGTTTATTTTCATCATTTTGAACTTTTCTGGTAGCTATTATTCTTTCAGTAAACAAGATGGCATTTTCCTTTTTGTTAGTGGGTGAAAAGCATTTACCTCTATGGTCTCTTCCTGTAGATGCTTGCCAAATTTTCACATCAAACATACAAACCAAGCCACTAGAGTAATTTGTCCAGTGTCTGTGCTTCTGTGTAATCCAATGGAGTTTTGTTCCCTCCCACTCTGTGTTCCTTTACGAATGCATTAATATGCATTAATTTTTTGAGACCCTCATTGTGCTCCTTTACCAATGTGTGCCGAGAAAATCCAACGACTTTTCTCCATTTCCCAACCTTTAAATGAAATTGCTTTGAGAATTCCCTCATGGACTCTCACTTTTGATACTGTTCAGTATTTTTGGGTAGCATTAAGGATTTCATGCTCCATTACTCTCATCGCATTGGAACCTTCCATTAACGTAGCCCAATTCATTATAAAAACTTTTGTCTTCACGTTGTCATTGTTGGCCACAGTTCCGATTTCTCTGTGCATACATTTTCTTGGCCAAGTATTTGAGTGACTTTAAAGACATCAACGTTATCCACATGGTAAAACCTATTGCACATGTTTCAAAGGGTTACTGTTTTCATGTTGCAGGTGATTTACTTGCCCATCATGCAGACTAGTCATAATGTTTGTTGTTCCGAAAAGGATAGAATTAACTATCTAGGATGTTAGGAATTAAATGAATAAGGATTGAAACTTGCACCATAAGTGATATTCATTTATTGCTGGTGGCGTTCCCCCTTCATGTTTGAATATATTCAAACAAAAAAGTACTATCATTTGTTTAATACATAATTTTCACCCAAGTTACAATGTACGCTACCTATCATTTGCTTAATACATAATTTTCACCCAACTTACAGACACGATATTACTATATATTTTAAAAAATAACCATTATGTTTGGGGATTGTAATTAAATTGAAATATAAAAGTTTGGTGGATTATATAGAATCGTACAAATCACATACCATTTACTTTCCCAAACATTATTCACAATTAATTCCCATATAGATCAAATTGTTACTCTGTTGTCTATAGTGGTGCTTTGCTACCATTCTAGCACTTTATGATCATCCTTTCCCTATAATATTTCCATTCCTTGATTGGGATTATTTTTTCAAGCTTGCATACAAGTTATAAATGTAGAACTTGTTGAATTGCTCGAAGAGTCTTATACCCATACCATCTAGTCTTTCTATGTGAAATTCAATAATATGTGCTCATATGTGTCTAGACATACGAGCACATTACTCACAAAATTATTCACGACACATTTTGAAAAATAATTATTTATGGTATAACGTTGTTGAAATGAACCAAACAAAACTCAATAAGTTGATGAGATGAACTAAAATGTTGGGGTATCTTATTCAACAAGTAATGATCTATCCTTCCGCTCAATCAACATTTAAAAAAGAGCAAGAATATTGAAGCAGTACCTGTACCAAAAGTAATATTTGGACCGAAAAACCATACAGAGAAAATCAAGTCCAGCACAGATAGATCTATAGTTCAATCTAGAGTTCAAACTAGGGCTAATCCAAACCGAACAAACATGCTTTTCTCTTTGGAGCTACAAATTTTTCTGCTATCTCCTCCCTTCTTGGCAGGGACTTGTTTCTTAGCAACTCCCCTTTTTTAACATGAATTCAAACATCGATCATGAGTTTCTCTTCATTGAATTGCTAGAGGTTTTTGAGATCTTATTTCTTAAATAGTGCTTGGAGTCCAATTCTAACTTTGCATGCCATTCACTAAAACAACATGATTGAAGGTCATTTGACACTATTGATAATGACTATTGGAGGTCCCCTCTACCCAAGCTCACATTAGAAAACCATGGACTATGATATGGGAATGGAAAAATAAATCAACATTTTTATATAAAAATATTACTATATAAAAAATAATATTGTTTCATTAACTTATTTTTTAATAAATATTTACTATATCAATTTTAATCTTTTTGAAAATTAAAATTTATTACTATATAAAATATTATATTGTTTGATTAACTTATTTTTTAATAGATATTTACTATATCAATTTTAATCTTTTTGAAAATTAATATTTATTACTATATAAAAAATAATATTGTTTGATTAACTTATTTTTTAATAGATATTTACTATATAAATTTTAATCTTTTTGAAAATTAAATTTTGAATGGATGAGATTTCAATTCAATAGGAAAATATATTTTCCTTGATAATCATGTTTAATATGTCAGAGAACCTCTATGCATGCCACTGGTTGTTTTGCATTCATGTCTATGATGTTACTTTCACATTTTTATCCTTGAACTAGTTTGAGGAACTTGTAATCCTATTGTCTTTTGAGATTGAATGGAGAAAATATTTTCATTATTTTAAAACACAATTCTAGTCTCTTGGGAACCCAAAGCTTCCTAATCTTCCAACCCTAAAATAAAACTTTGATAGTGAAATAAAATTAAAGAATGGAATTATTTAATGTTTGATGAAAATGTTGTGAGGTTTAGTGGAGGTGGCATATGATGCCATGATTTCCACTCATATCATGTTTTCTCAATTACCTTTGATTATATTGTTTGTGTGACATCATGCTCTTGCACACAATGAGAAAACTTATTCTTTAAGGACACTTTCTCGCAAGTGATCCGGATTATTATACTATTAAACATTTGATTTTGATTATGAGGCATTATGGGTTGATGACATGTTGTTTTGCTGCATTGACATAGATAGGTGCTATTGACTCAGTTTTACTGAGTGTGTAGGATTTTGGACCTCAAGGATGCAGAGGCATCGATGGAAACCCTTGGACTTCGGATCAAGTCGGGGAGTGAACTATTGGGGTTTGATTGTTTTATATGTGATATTAGTGCATCTGATTAGATGATATGATTATGGATATATTTATGGCATGATTTGTTGATGATGCAGGTTGATGATAACTTGTTGACCAGACTCACATGTGGAGTAGAAGGGTCATGCACGACTACTAGAGATTTTGAGGGAGAGGTTTGGACAACAACCTTGCCACAACCTACTAGAACTCCCGTCGTGGTTCAAACTGTAGGTTAACGATTACTTGGTTTGAGAGGACCCACGATGCCATGCGGGAAAATTGCGACAGTCTCTCATGATGATTCTAGGGGCCACACAATAAGGCAGGGGCCTTATTCCTTAGAGGCCCTTAGTCTCCCACAATATCACCTGGTGGAGTATTGACTCTAGGGGTTTTTTATGTCTACAAAGTCAGTGAAGAGGCGAGTGGCACCCTTGGAGCATGTGGTGCGTCCTGAAGGGCACGTCGCCCAAGAAAAATGGAAAGAAGCGAGTGGAACCCTTGGATCACGTGGTACACCCTGAAGGGAATGTCACATTGTTAATTAATAAATGAATAAACCTATATGGCCTTAGGACGAATAACGTGATAAGAAAAATTTAAAACATTTTCCCTAATAAAATGTCGCCCAACCTCGAAAATTAAAATCTAGGTCTAGGTGAAACTTGCAGTAAAAGAAAGTAAAAAAAAACTATGTTTAAATAAAAATAAAAATAAATAAATAAAAATGATAATCATCATTAATCTTGTGTCGAGAAGGGGGTGACTAATCCTTTTAATTTATAAAAATCTTTTGGGGGATAAAATTAAAAATAAGGTGGGGAATAATTGTTTTGTCACTTATACTAATTAAAATTATTAATTAAAAGGGGAAAAGGGGAAAATTTGATTTTCTACACCTACCAAATTGAGTTTTAAATAAGAAGGGGAAAGAGGGAAATCTAAAATAATTAGGAAACTAGGAAAAAGTGGGAAACATAAAAAGAAAGGGGAAACCCAAGGAAAAAGAAGAAAGTCTAACTTAGTAAGGTATCTAACATTTAAGAACTTTCTAATTTAAATTCAACTAGTAAATTAATAAGGGGGAAAGTCATTAAAACTTGTAAGGGAATATGGGAACACCTAGGAGCGATTCTAGGAAGGATTTTAGGTGGGTGAGGGAAATAGAAGAAATTAAATAATTAATGAAATTAATTTATGGAGGAATGAAGGGGATGAGTGATACATGTACGGGGAGGATTTGTATGAATTAAATTATTAAAATTTAAATTAAATGGGATTTTGGGAAAGTAAGGGACTTCAAAACTCTATATAATGGAGGGAGGAGAAGGATGATGGATCTCTTTTTTTATGTGTAACGTTACAATGCATAAATTTATTCTTGACTGACTTAGCTTGTAGGAGTTGGGATACCTAGCTTAGTCAGGTGTGGTAGCTCGGCCTTGTGAGGCGAGATGGGAGCTAGTTGATTCTATGGTTAGTGTGTGTCGCCCCTTTGTGGCTCGGGGGAGATAAGGGGGAAGAAGAGTACCCCTAGCGTTGGTTGGGAGGTACCAGTGAAGTCTCATTGGTTGGTAATCAGGAGTTGCACATAGCGCGCAGGACAACAACTCAGAGCAGGCTACTTGGGATACAATACGCTTCCTTTATTTTTGCATGGTAGATTGTTAGTATGATTTATGCTTTTAGTTCTGTATGTTTAATTGGGTAAATAAAATGTTTGTCTTAGAATTCTAGTTGATGGCTAAAATTTCCCCCATATCCATTGTCTCGATGTTCATTGATTCCCATGGCCTTCGATCCCTACCTATCTTAACTGTCCTATGGTTTATTGATTTGTGTTTATTGCGGTTTATTTTTTCCTTCGCCCCTAGCTCATCAGTCCACGCCTGAGAAATTGGCCACAAGCCTGATCTACAGTCATCACTTCAGTGTTAATAGACCTATGGATCTAAACGCCCTTCTTTTCTATGCGTGGATGATGAATGAAGGATGTTCTTGCCAGTCATCTACCCATGTTGATTGCTCCAAGTAGTGTGTGATCTTGTGCCTTGATGTGTATAATTAACCCTACAAAATTTGATTGATGGCAAAGTTTTCTTTAAACTATGTGTTTTTAATCTCGTTTTATGTCTTGTTTTTATATATTGATGGACATTTATAGTGTTTTTATTTCTTGTTTTGTTTTTCTGGCGATTACTTCCTCTTTAGTTGCACTTCGTGTGACTTGGGGGTGAATTTTGCCCAACGATTTATTTATTTATTTCTGGTCAGTTTGTTTAGATTTCCAGGTGCTCGACAAGATACATGCTTTTCATTTTAGACAAACAATGTATATTGATTAATATGAATTATACTCCTGGGTGTTTTTATAAGGATATAAACTCCGCAGATTAATTTATTTGAATGTTAAAAACTCAATGAATAAACTGGTCAGTCCTTTATGCGCTAGATTTAGGCCTCTATGAAGACTGAAGATGGCGTTGCCTTTACTTGGCTCTGCTTATTTGTTTTGAAACCAATAGACGACATTGGTGTCCCAAACTTGTTAGAACCCTTGTAGCTATTTCTGAATTTTTCCTTTCATCTCCTACAGGGTTTACCATCCCAGAATTAAATTTGGCTTCCACACTCTTTATTTGCTCTGGTTTTGGATTCCATCTTGAGTTTGGTTCAAGTGGGCTCTGCTCCTCATTCTGTAATAATGCATCTGTACACGATTACAACTCTCTGGACTTTGTTTTACGTTTTACATATTGTAATTACGTTTGAAATAATTGTACATCTAAATGCATAAAAATTGAAATAACTTTGATCACGGAATAACCCTGAAATTACCACCGGGAATTTCTATTAAAAATCCCGCCTAAACCTCCCGACCATATTTAGAGTTTCGTTTGAACCCAACAAACCAAATTTACATTTAAGTTAAAACTAATATTTAAAGAATGTGGAAAGCAATAACTCTATGCAGATTATGAAACCAAATACTATAAATGAAACATGCGGTTGCGTCGATTTTCATTTACTGAGTTGAGTTATAGGCATTTAAGATGTTGATTTAAGCCAATCGACATCGTTATGAAGAACTTGGGTGGTTAAGAGATAATTTGAAGGATTAATTTATATAATACCTAGCTATGGGATACCCTAGAAAGAATATGAATGCCAATGGTTACAAGGTGTTAGAAGATGGATGGATTTAGTGAATTTCAGTATCTAAAACAATAATGATAATGAAAATTGAACAAATAATTGATTCAAGTGATAAATCCTAGAATGTGTTGGAAAAATATATTAATTTTGATCAACTAAGTTACTGTATGTGTTTTACTTTACCTGACAACGTTTGCAATTGGCTTTATTATTTTTGGATAGATTTCCTCCTTTTCTTGATTAGCAATGATAATTGATGTGGTAGGATATAGTTAATATTAACATCAAGTACACATTGATTAGCCTGATATAAAATTTAACATTAAAACAACAAGATAGCATTAAAATTTTGAATTGATGATTATTTTTTTAACCACAAAACCGCACGAAATTACCCTGCTTAAATGGCATAGTCATTTCTCAACAGTTCGTTTTAATGTTAATAGACAACTGCCATTTTGGTACAGTTAGTATAGATAGACAACATGTTGTAATGTAATTTGTTAATAAGTATTTCATTATATCCTTCTGCATTAATATGGTTAATGTTGTTATATGATGTCAAGTGCTAGTTAGATTACAATTTGGGATTAATTTAGAATTGCCCTTTGATCGTAAGTAATGATAAAATTAGATCTATATTTAACACTATTTAGATGGTAATTATTGGCTAGTTAGACTTGATAAAAGGGTTGGGTGGTTGAAAAAGTCGTGTATTGTCTTATGTCTTCTCTGGTAGTCATCCTCTAGTGTCTTGTCGACATGTTTTTGGGGTTTGTGCATGGTTTTCTTATCGGTGTTCGGCTCCTAGTATGTCGGGTTTATATAGAGTCCTCGGTCCAGTTAGGATGTTTCACCTGGGGACGACGTGATTCTTGATGAGTGGATCATGGTGTGTCCTATTGGATAGCGGAAAACGAGATCTTGACCAGAGTCAGTGCATTCTGGGTGAGTGTAGTCGAGCATTGTAAGTTTATTTTGGCGCATGGGTGGAATGCCTTCATGCGTTTGGTTCACGCACCTTGAGGCTCTAGTCTTGTTCATCATGGGTTGTTGTGTCAGGAGGGGGATGTTGTCCCTTATCTTGTAGGAGTGTTTTGTTTGCATCGGGCAGGTATTTGTTCCTCCTTATTGATCTACTTATGTTTCACCCAGTTGCCCTTGTGCCAGTGCGTGGTGTCATAGTTTCCTATTTCCTGGACTGCATGCTTTCATTCATCGTCAATGGTGTGGTTAAACTATTGTCGTCATTGCCTTCTTTCATAAAAACAAAAACAAAATTGCACTTTTTCTTCACTTGTAGTCGGAACGATGGGGTTGTTACATATGGTATTAGAGCAAGGTTCAACCCGCGACTTGGGATCACTACAACTTTTGTTGATATGATTTTGATTATAATGTTGCTAATTGAGTTGACTTGTATTCATGTAGGTAACCATGGTTAGAGGACACCGTGGAGGAAAACAACAGGTTGCTAGGGGAGGAGGCGCGACACCTCTAGTAACATATACGCATAAGGGGTCTAACCCCCAGGGAAACGAACAAGTTGTCGGGAAGGAGCAGATAGAGGTGGGTGATGTGGTTGGAATGATTAGGTCTTTTCAACGGATGTCTGAGGCACTGATCAACGCTTTGGAAAGAGATGAGGCCAGGGCACCTACACCCCCTGAGGGTCGAGTGCACACTCTGGTCTGTACTGGTAGCATTCATCGCAAACTTGATAAGGTCAAATTTATTGATTTCTTTAGTGCCCCGGATGACACAGCCGCCGAGGCATGGTTGGAGAATATGGCGATATGCTTTGAAATTTGCGACTATACCTCCAACATGAAGGTCCGCATGAAAGTATTTCAACTGAAGGGAAGCACTCTTCTATTTTGGAAGACACTCCTGCCACAACTGAACATGGACATCGAACACGTGTCATGGGAACTATTTGATGAACGGTTCCGAGAGAGATACCTATCAAAGGAATTCATTGAGCATCAGCTCAACGAGTTCAATTCCTTGCGACAGGGTGGTCATACGGTGCCCGAGTACGAGGCCCATTTTATGGAGCTGCTTCGGTATGCACCGCATGTTAATACTGAGAAACTTAAGGTTAATAGGTTCGTGTTCGGCCTTAATGGAAGCATACGTGCAAAGTTTAGGATTTTGATGCCTCAAACCTTGCATGATGCCATCCAAAAGGCCCTCATAGCAGAGGAGGAGCTTATCAGTGGGGGTCAGAGAAGGATTCCAATGAGACCAGTAGGGAAGGTGTCATTTGGTGCGCAACCACATCAGACACTAGCCAGATATATGTCAGGGTATCGTGGCTTCCAGAGGGGATCCACTTTCACTACACCTCGACAACCAGCACCTCAGCAGTGGATACCTTATCGGAGACCACAACATAAACAACAACATCGACCACAAAAACAATAGTTTAGGCCTGTTTAGCAGAACAAACCAGGATTCCAGGCCAGTGGGACACCATCTTCTACTTTGGGTACCGGGAGTACTGGACCGAAGAAGGGGTGTTGGATGTGTGGGGAGCCACACTACCAATGCGACTGCCTAGTGGATATGACAAAAGCATCTGGATTAGTCAGACCCACTATCGTGGGAGATTTGGGCAAGGCCAATCAGATTCATGTAGCGATGAATAATCACCAGGAAGAACACCAGTCGACTGTGGTCGAGACGTCAGGTACCGTCGCTGACCAGACCCTTAGTATTTTGATAGATCCTGGTGCTACTGAGAGTTTCATTTCTGGTGCGGCACTAAAAAGGATTAAGTTAAAGGCAGTCTAACATGACGAGTTTAGCTTCATAAAGATGGCTTTGGGAGCCAAACAAAGGGTTGGAGGAAAGGTTACAGGTTGTACCATTAACCTGGGATAGTTTTTCACCAGGGCCAACTTGTACGTCATGACCCTAGGATCTTATGACGTCATGATCAATATGGACTAGTTGGAATCACATGAGGCGATACTCAGCTGTAAGATGAAACGATTGAGCTTGGTTGATGATGAGGGACAAGGATGCATGATTGTAGGATGGAACCAGGGAGTTTCCCTGAGGTTCATCTCTTCCTTGTAGCTACAGAAGAGAATGCGCAAGGGATGTAAGATTTATGCAATCCTTATGTTAAATGAGAAGGAAGTAGTGGAAGGTATAGAACACCCTTCAGTGGTGAGAGAGTTTGTAGATGTCTTTCTGGAGGAGTTACCTAGGATGCTACCTTAGAGGGAATTGGAGTTTACTATAGACCTGAAACCGGGGACTGAACCGATAGCAAGAATGCCTTATCGGATGTCGACCCCGGAGTTACAGGAGTTGAGAATGCAACTGAAGGAATTTCTAGACCTAGGATTGATACGTTAATGTGTGTCACCATGGAGTGCACCTATTATTTTCATACGAAAAAAGGATGGGTCGTGGAGGTTCTGCATTGACTAGCATCAATTGAACAAGGCAATGATCAAGAATCAATATCCGTTGTCGAGGATAGATGATCTATTTGATCAAATGAAGTGTGCGATGATGTTCTCAAAGATCAATTTGTGATCAGGGTATCACCAGTTACAGATAAAGGAGGATGATGTCCCTAAGACCACCTTTAAGACAAGGTTTGGACATTACGATTTTACTATTTTACCATTTGGACTGAAAAATTCCCTAGGGGTATTTATGAGTTTGATGAATGGGGTGTTCCGCGAGTACTGGGACAAGTTCATCCAAATATTCATTGACGATATTTTGAATTACTCTCAGATGATGAAGGAGCATGAAAAGCACTTGAGCCTGGTACTATAGTGTCTGTGAGAGCACAAATTATATGGGAATTTGTCCAAATTCTCATTTAATCAATCGAAGATTCACTACTTAGGGCATGTCATCTCCGACGAAGATATTTCCATGGATCCAACAAAGGTCAAGGCTATTATGGAATGGCCTGCGTCGATGAATGTCCCAGAAGTGCATATCTTCATGGGTTTAGAGGATACTATCGACGGTTCGTCGAGGTATTTTCAAAGATAGAAAATATGATCATAGAGTTTCAGAAGAAGAACACGAAGTTTGTTTGGACCAAGAAATGCGCAGAAGCTTTTAGGAGGCTCAAGGAGATGTTAACAACGACACCGATTCTAAAGGTCCCTAACATGGATGCAAAATTCTTGGTATTCACTGATGCATCCAAGGAAGGATTAGGTGGAGTCCTGATGCAAGATGGTCGAGTGATCTCTTACATCTCGAGGAAACTGAGAAGGCATGAGGAAAACTATGCGACGCGGGATTTGGAGTTGTTATCCATTGTATATGCCTTGAAGGTTTGGAAACACTACCTTGTTGGACGAAAATTTGAACTAAAGGTGGACCACTATGGATTACAACACATCTTTACGCAAAGCGACCTAAACGCGTGACAATGGCATTGGTTGAAATTGCTTAGCGAGTACAACTTCGAGATTACTTACATAAAAGGAGCAATGAACTGAGTGGAAGATGCATTGAGTCGAAGACCACACATATTTTTGGTGATGCCTCTTCAGATGAATCTACATGAAAATATTCTAACTTTACAGCGTGGCGATGACTGGTACAAAGTGGTCGAGGGTTTTATTGGACAAAACACAATGATGGTACCAAGATTTGAAGGATTTTCGTTTTTCGACGATGGATTATCAAGGTTTAAAAATCGGATTTACGTACCACCGAATGACAAGTTGAGGATCTTGATCCTAAGCGAGGCTCATAGAGCAATATACATGGCTCACCTGGGAGTCATGAAGATGAGGGCAGACCTTAAACCCTTATTCTTCTGGAAAGGGATGAAGGCAAGCATAGTCAACTACATGGCCATATGTCTAGAATGTGAACAGGTAAGGGCTGAACATAAAAATCCAGCAGGATTACTACAACCACATGCTATTCCAGAATCAAAATGGGAGGTTATTTCGATGGATTTTATTGTTGGGTTGCCACCGACGACAAGGAGACATGACTCGATTTTCGTAGTAGTAGACACTCTAACGAAGAATTATCACTTTATTTATGTGCCTACGATGTATTAGGCACCTGCATAGCTAGAGTTTTCATTAATGAGGTTGTGAGGTTGCATGGCATGCCTAAGAGAATTATATCCGATCGAGGATCGATGTTTATTGGGCGATTTTGGACGAGTTTCCAAGAGGCCTTGGGAACCCAACTTAACTTCAATACTGCGTATCACAAGGAGACTGAAGGGTAGACTGAATGAATGAACCAAACCTTGGAGGAAATGTTGCGCATGTACGTGATGGACCAACAAAAGCATTGGGAAGAATTCTTGCCACTGGTGGAATTTGCTTATAACAACAGTTGCCAAAGCACCATTAATATAACGCCTTTCTCGTTTCTTTACGTGCAACCATGTCATATGCCTTTGAGTTGGGATAGGCTTGAGGATAGGTTCCTCATGGGACCATAAGTGATCCAATAAATGGAAGAGAAAATTCAAATAATAAGACAAAGGATTAAAGAAGCGTAGGATCGACATAAGAGTTATGCCAATGCACACCATGTCGACCGTAGTTACGAGGTTGGCGATTGAGTCTTCTTGGGGGTAAAACCACATAAGAGTTTGATCAAGTTTGTAAAGGGAGCTAAAATCTCTCCTAGGTTCGTGGGACCTTTCAATATTGTGGAGAGCAAGGGGCTCGTGGCTTATCTACTAGCATTACCTGATTCTTTGAGGCATATGCATGATGTTTTTCACGTATTTGTTTTGAGACATTATATTAGTGATTCTACACACGTTATTGACATGAGTTCCTTGTAGGTATTGGATGAGGGGTTTCTCATGGATTAGTCGAGCTACATCCTGGATCATCACGTTCAATAGCTATGGCATCAAATAGTAGATCAGGTTAAGGTCCAGTGGGACAACTATAGTTTGCACTCGACGACCTGGGAAGACACATATGATATGTGCCAACAGTTTCCCTTTTTGTTTGATAGATAGACTTATGATACAATGATACACATTATTTCAACACTTATACTATGAAAATTCAAGACAAAGTTTAGACCAAGAGGGGGTGTATGTAACATTCCCCTCTTACACACAGTGAGAGAACTTAATCTTTGAGGACACTTTCTCGCAAGTGAACCGGATTATTATACTATTAAACATTTGATTTTGATTATGAGGCGTTATGGGTTGATGACATGTCTTGTTGCATTGACATATACATGTGTTATTGACTCGGTTTTACTGAGTGTGAAGGATTTTGGACCTTGAGGATGTAGAGGCATCGATGGAACCCCTTGGACTCCAGATCAAGTCACAGAGTTAACTATTGGGGTTTGATTGTTTTATATGTGATATTAGTGCATCTGATTAGATGATATGATTATGGATATATTTATGACATGATTTGTTGATGATGTAGGATGATGATAGCTTGTTGACCAGACTCACATGTGGAGTAGAGGGGTCACGCATGACTACGAGAGATGTTGAGGGAGAGGTGTGGACAACAACCCTGCCACATCCAACTAGCACTCCCACCGTGGCTCGAATTGTAGGTTAATGATTATCTAGATCAAGAGGACCCACGATGTCATTAAGGTAGACTTCAATAGCTACTCATGATGATTCTAAGGGGAACACAATAAGGTAGGGGCCTTATTCCTTAGAGGTCCTTAGTCTGCCACAATATCTTCCGATGGAATATTGACTCCAGGGTTTTTTTATGTCTACCAAGTCAGTCAAGAGGCGAGTGGCACCCTTGGAGCACATGGTGCATCATGAAGGGCACATCGTGCAAGAAAAATGGAAAGAGGCAAGTGGCACCCTTGGAGAACGTGGTGCGTCCTGAAGGGCATGTCGCATAAGAAAAATGGAAAGAGGCGAGTGACACCCTTGGAGAACTTGGTACATCCTTAAGGGCACATTGCATTGTTAATTAATAAATGAATAAACCTAATTGGCCTAAGGACGAATAACATGATAAGAAAAATTTAAAACATTTTCCCTAATAAAATGTCACCCAGCCTTCAAAATTAAAATCTGCGTCTAGGTGAAACTTGAGGTAAAAGAAAAAAAAAATATGTTTAAATAAAAATAAAAGTAAAAAAATAAAAATGATAATCATTATTAATCTTGTGTCGAGAAGCGGGTGAGTAATTATTTTAATTTATAAAAATCTTTTGGGGCATAAAATTAAAAAAAAGGGGAGGGGAATAATTGTTTTGTCACTTATACTAATTGAAATTATTAATTAAAAGGGGAAAAGGGAAAAAATTAATTTTCTACACCTGCCAAATTGAGTTTTAAACAAAAATGGGAATCAGGGAAATCTAAAATAATTAGGAAAATAGGAAAAAGAGGGAAACATAAAAAGAAAGGGGAAACCCAAGGAAAAAGCATAAAGTCTAACTTAGTAATGTATCTAGCATTTAAGAAATTTCTAATTTAAACTCAACTAGTAGATTAATAAGGGGGAAAGTCCTTAAAACTTGTAAGGGAATATGGGGAAACCTAGGAGTGATTCTAGGAAGGATTTTAGGTGGGTGAGGGAAATAGGGGAAATTAATTAATTAATGAAATTAATTTATGGAGGAATGAAGGGGATGGGTGACACATGTACAGGGAGGATTTTTATGAATTAAATTATTAAACATTAAATTAAATGGGATTTTGGGAAAGTAAGGGACTTTGAAAGTCTATATAATGGAGGGAGGAGAAGGATGATGGATCTCTTCTGTTATGCCTAACGTTACGATGAAAAAATTTATACTTGACTGACTTAGCTTGTGGGAGTTGGGATACCCATCTCGGTGAGGAGTGGTAGCTCGGCCTTGCGAAGCGAGATGGGAGCTAGTTGATTCTCTGGTTAGTGTATGTGACCCCTTTGCAGTCTGGGGGGCTAAGGGGGAAGAAGAGTACCCCTAGTGTTGGCTGGGAGGTACCGATAAAGTCTCATGGATCGACAAGTGGGAGGTGCATGGAGCGCGTGGGACAAAAACTCAGAGCGGGCTACTTGGGATACAATACGCTTCCTTTATTTCTGCATGGTAGATTGTTAGTATGATTTATGATTTTAGTTTTGTATGTTTAAATGGGTAAATAAAATGATTGTCTTAGCATTCTAGTTGATGACTAAAATTTCCTCCATAGCCATTGGATTGATGTTGATTGATTCTCATGGCCTTCAATCCCTGCTGGTCTTGATCATCTTATGGTTTATTTATTTGTGTTGATTGTAGTTTATTTTTTCCTTCGCCCCTAGCTCATCAGTCCACGCTTGACCAGCTGGCCAAGAGCTTGATCTACCATCTTCACTTCGGTGTTAATAGACCTATGGATCTAAACACCCTTCTCTTTTGTGCATGGATGATGAGCAAAGCATGTTCCTACCAGTTTTCTACCCCTGTTGATTGCTCCAGGTAGTGTGTGGTCTTGCGCCTTGATGCATTTAATTAACCCTGCAAAATTTGATTGGTGGCAAAGTTTTCTTTAAACTCTGTGTTTTTATATCTCATTTTATGTCTCATTTTTATATCTTGCTGGACATTTCCTGCGTTTTATTTCTCATTTTGTTTTCCTGGCGATTGCTACTTATTCGGTTTCACTTCATGTGACTTGGGGGCGAATTTCTCCCAGGGATTTATTTATTCATTTCTGGTCAGTTTGTTTAGATTGCTAGGTTCTCAACAAGCTACGTGTTTTTTCATTTTATACAACCAATGTATATTGATTAACATGAATTATACTTCTAGGATTTTTTATAAGGATACAAACTCTGTAGATTAATTTATTTGAATGTTAAAAGCTCAGCGAATAAACTGGTCATTCCTCTATGCGCTAGATTTAGGCCTCTATGAAGACTGAATATGGTGTTTCCTTTGCTTGGCTCTTCTTGTTTGTTTTGAAACCAATAGAGGACATCGACATCTCGAACTCGTTAGAACTCTTGTAGCTATTTCTAAATTTTTTCTTTCATCTCCTAGAGGGTTTACCATCCCAGAATTAAATCTGGCTTCCACACTCTTGATCTGCTCCGGTTTCATATTCCATATTGAGTTTGGTTCAAGCGGGCTCTGCTCCTCATTCTATGATAATGCATCTGTAAACTATTACAACTCTATGGACTTTGTTTTACGTTTTACATATTGTAATTACATTTGAAATAATTGTACATCTAAATGCATAAAAATTAAAATAACTTCGATCATGGAATAACCCTAAAATTACCACCGGGAATTTCTATTAAAAATCCCACCTAAACCTCTTGACCATATTTAGAGTTTTGTTTGAACCCAACAAACCAAATTTATATTTAAGTTAAAACTGATATCTAAAGAATGTGGAAAACAATAACTCTATGCACATTATGAAACCAAATATTGTAAATGCAAAAGGCAATTGCGTCGATTTTCATTTACTGATATGAGCTACAAGCATTTAAGATGTTGTTGATTTAATCCAATTGACACCATTATGAAGCACTTAGGTGGTTAAGAGACAATTTGAAATATTAATTTATATAATACCTAGCTATGGGATACCCTAGAAAGAATATGAATGCCAATGGTTACAAGGCGTTAGAAGATGGATGGATTTAGTGAATTTCAGTATCTAAAACAATAATGATAATGACAACTGAAGAAATAATTGATTCAAGTGATAAATCCTAGAATGTGTTGGACAACTATATTAATTTTGATTAGCTAAGTTACTGTATGTGGTTTACTTTACCTGACAACGTTTATAATTGGCTTTATTATTTTTGGACAACGTTTCTCCTTTTCTTGATTAGAAATGATAATTAATGTGGTAGGATATAGTTAATATTAACATCTAGTCTGCATTGATTATCCTGATATAAAATTTAACATTAAAACAACAAGATAGCATTAAAATTTTGAATTAACCCACTTAAATGGCATAGTCATTTCTCAATGGTTCTTTTTAACGTTAATAGACAATTGTCATTTTGGTACAGTTAGTATAGATAGACAACATGTTGTAATGTAATTTTTTAATAAGTATTTCATTATAGCCTTCTGCATTGATATGGTTAATGTTGTTATATGATGTCAAGTGCTAGTTAGATTACAATTTGGGATTAATTTAGAATTTCTCTTTGATCGTAAGTAATGATAAAATTAGATCTGTATTTAATGTTATTTATATGGTAATTATTGACCAGTTAGACTTGATAAAAGGGTTGGGTGGTTGATGAAGTCGTGTATTGGCTTGTGTCTTCCCTGGTAGTCATCCTCTGGTGTCTCGTCGACTTGTTGTTGGGGTTTGGGTATTGTTTTCTTATCGGTGTTTGGCTCCTAGCGCATCGGGTTTATCTAGAGTCCTCAGTCCAGTTAGGATGTGTGGGGCCAAGGTTATTGATGCTTCTATTACCTGGGGACGACATGATTCCTGATCATCGGATCATGGCATGCCCTATTGGATAACGGTGAACGAGGACTTGGCCGGAGTCAATGCATTCTAGGTGACTGTAGTCAAGCATTGTAAGTTGCTTTTGGCACATGGGTGGAATGCATTCATTTGTTTGGTTCGTGCTCCTTGAGGTTATAGTCATGTTCATCATGGGTCTTTGTGTCGGGAGGGGGATCTTTTCCCTTAGCTTGTAGGAGTGTCTTGTTTGCGTCGGGAGGGTCGTTTTTCCTCCTTATTGATATACACATGTTTCGCCCAATTTCCCTTGTGCCTGTGCATGGTGACATAGTTGCCTATTTCATGGACTACGTGATTGCATTCATTGTCATTGGTGTGGTTAAATTGTTGTCGTCATTGCCTTCTTTCCTAAAGAAAAGAAAAAAAAATGCACTTCTTCTTCGCTTGTAGTCATAAGGATGGGGTCGTTACAGTTTGGTAATGTTTGAAATTGTGCTCTTCCCACTAAGTCAACATCAACCTATTCTATGGGATTATGCACATGGTTGACATAGGATTCAATGAATTTGTGGTTTATTTTGATAAGAAAATTACTTTTCACAATCTCAACTTCAATGAGTTTTTTTTAATGGAATTTCCCCTTTTCTATTTCACAGTGGTAAATGAAGAAGTTTACTTAAAGATTTTTTATTTTCCCTCTCAATATTTGAGAATGTCATTGTTTGGATTTGGTTTTTCATTTTATTTAGTTTCTTTGATGAGATTGGAAAGCCTCAATGGTGTACTACCTTCTCTGCACAACAATATATTACTTATAGAATGCATTCCATGACCTTCTATTGTTGCACATGATCTTGATCAAGAGAACGATGGTGATGAGGATGTTTTGTTAATTCTCCCACTTCCTCTTATATAATTATTTCCTCATTGCCTTACTACATTGTTCAGTATTTTTAGATGTCTAAGTCAAATGGGCCTTGATTTTTCACTTTCTTGATTTTGACTTAGTTTCTTTCCTTCCTTGAAATGAATTCCTCAATTGAGTTTTTATTTTCCTCCATTCATTATGATTTTGTTCGTTAATTTTGTTTGTTAGAAACCTTTTGGACCTTGATTTCTAGACTAGGTTCAATCCTCAAATAATTCCTCTTATTATCCTTATTTTTTGAAGTTCTTCCCAAATCCAAAAATTGACCCAATTTCTAAATTGTTAACCCTAGTTACTCTTGTTCGAGTGTGAGTTTTATTTGAGTTTGGGTTTGATCCTTTTCACTTTAGTTTTCTTGTGAGCCTTGAGTTTCAATTATTTCCCTTTATTTCTCACCTTTTAATATTATCTCCTAATTTTAGATTAGGTCTGATCCTGAAATCAAGATCCTTCTTTTCTTTGTCTTCCAAACTTCACCCTAGTTTCCATATCAAGCCTTCCTATTGTATCTTTATTTCTATTTAACATTTACTCTATTCAAAATTCTGATCATTTGAATCCTCTATTCTAAATCTTTGAATTAGTGAATGGGTCCTTTCAAAATCCTTCAAAATTGATTTGGCGATTGGCCCCAATTGCCAAAATTGGGACTTCTCTTCACCAAGTTCAATTTTTATATGTCCTAGTTTCACAATCATCCCCGATCGCCAAATTGGGCCCCCCTCTCAATCAACCTGGTTGTTTGATATTTTTTTCAAACTCTTCTGAACTCTTTCTCGAACTCTTGGAGCACTCTCCTCGAACTTAGAACCTTTTGTTTCAAAATTAATCTTTTTCCAAAGCCTTTGTCTCAATTTGAAAATTGATCCCAATTTCCAAATTAGGACCTATATTCACCTCTTATCATGGCCCTTTCCCTAATTTTTTCAATAGGCCTTTATTTCTTAAAGGGGCCTCCTTTCAATCATTTTCTCAAAATTTTCTCCCTTTTCCCTAAATCGTTGCTCAACCCAATTTAGCAATCTCTCCCAATTGGTCAAATTGGGGCCTCCCTCTTCAAACTTGTGTGTTATTGGGTCTCAATCCCCAAATCAAGACTAACGACTAGCCAATGTGTGAGCCCTTTTAATCCTTTCTCTCAAACTTAGAAAAATGGAGGAAAACTCATTATAGCTCAGTTTAATTAGAAATACCAAAAGGGATTTGTTCGGTGTGATTATCAATTTAATGTTAAAAATTAACCCATGTGATCCATGTGTACACTAACATGTAGACAACTATTCTTTTTAAAAAAGGGAATCGAATGGCCAAGAAAGAGACTCAAATAGTTAAAGAAAAAAAAGTTCAAACTTACAAAATAAATATAAGCTGCCAGGTGGCATAAGAGTACAAGAAGTTTGGATGGTCAATAAAGGAGATGAATCCCCAAGTGACACAAAATGATAGCTAAACAAAGAAATTGACTATCTAAGAAGGGAATCAAAATTGTCAAAGGAATTAAAACTAATAAAGATATTGAACCCCCAGCTGGTGAAAAAGGAAGTTGAGTGAAGAAACCAAAAAGATAAGAAGGGAACTAGATAGCTAAGTGGAGGAGGAATCAAAATGATTATCCTCCCTCTCCCTATTGGGTATAAATAAGATAAAATTGATAGAAAATGGGCTTTTTATTTTGCACCTTTATAGATATCTATTCTATGAAATGTTAATGAGAAGAAGCCATTACTAGCTACATTGTGGAGACTCATTCTAGTGTATGTGTAGTGTGGAATTACTCTCTTTATTGTTTATACTAGAATGAATGTAAGACTTTTACTTTTGTTGGTTTCAATATGATTATTGGTTCCATTTTTCTTGTTGGTTTCATGCATAACTTGAGAAGATTTAGTGACATAGTATTTATTGATAAAAGAGAATGAAATAGAGTTTCACATAACAATTGACATTTACATTTTAAACACTATTAGATGCATACTGATGCACAACCACACTTACTCTCTCAAGTAATGCACCATTCAGTAGAGTTATGAGCCCCATCAATTGACAACGGTTGTTTTGTTCATTGAGGATTTTCAGTTAGGTTCCCCAAACTAACTAAAGGGGTGTATTCCTCTTTGCTAATTTATTCACACAATTTGGTCCACCATTTTTTACAATAGACATTGACTTCCATACCTTGAAATTCAAAAAAATATTGGCGTATATAATACATGTTTTTTCTTACATTATTATTCTTAATTCATTTATGTATGATAGAGGTAAACCTAGGATGGTGCTTCTCTTGCAATGTAATGATTCTCTTTCATTCATAAACTTGATAAGAATTACTAGTGGTGATGGTATACATGATTCTAGGAATATACTGGTGAATCAATAGATTATCCCATATAGTAGAGTTTTCCATTGATGAATGAGCCACTTCTGTGTTCAATAATGATGACCAAAACTATACAGATGCCTTCATATAAAATAATATAGTACTTTTTTCTTTTTCTTTTATTTTTATTTTTCTGACCAATATATTAATCATGGAAATGCCATTAGAGAAATACTCTGGTTTCAATTTCCATACCTGGAAAGTAAAAATACAATTTTTTAGGGACCTAACCTCCCTAACCCCTCACATAGGTAGAATAATATATTTTCCATGTAATAAAGGCCATCATTAGTCAATAAGCCCTATTTAATAAATGTGAACAAGTCAATTTAATAAGACCTAATAGAAGTTTCTTCTTCTAGAAAGATATTTCTCTAGAATGTTCTTTAGAAGATATAATTAGTATAAATAAGAGTAGGAGGAATGAAAAGTCTTTGTATTAAGAATTATTATAATAGGGCTTTGCTCTACTAGAGGCTGCCCCCTCGAAGAGTTAAGTGAAGACTATTTTCTTTGAACAAAGGTATTATTTTTGGTATTTCTCTTCTCAATATTATATTGTTCCATTGATATGTGATGAATATTCTTGCTTCTGCATATTATATTACATCTAGTACCTTACAAGTGGTATCAAAACAATTTCCTTGGAAGGAATTGTGGGTAAGCATTTTTCTAGGGTAGAGACGTGTATTTTAGGTGTCTTTAAAGAACAAAGATTTGTCATTCAATGGGTAAAAATGCAGTGGGGAAGACTACATGCATACAATACAAACGATTTCATGGGGTTTCCTAGAAACCAAAGGTTTCTCCCTTGTTGAAAACCTCTGTAACCCCTATTGGTACCCCTCGAAATAATATGTATATCAGGAGTCCCCTTATTTACATGACCATCACTCCCACTTATTTAAATGTATATAAGGAATCCCCTAGGTCTCCTAAAAGCATCCCTAGATCAACCAATCGACTTCCTGAATTCTCTAGTGCCACTGGGAACAACACTCAGGAATATACTCTCTTATACCTAGGTAATGGGGTAGTATAACTAAGGGTAATATCGAGCCTCCTTATTTGGTGCCCTGAGATATTGGGACGAGTACTATTGTTCGACCCTGTGCATATATCAAAGAGCTATAACATAGGGAAAACCCTTGTCCATAGGCACTCTACAAAACCTAACCTATGGGGGAACATACTAGACAAGGAACATAAAGGATATTTTGGCTGCACAATCTTGCCTTCTGCATTCTAGTTGTGAAATTAATACACATTTTTTCTATTAATAATTTGGGAATTTTGACATTGAAATATTATTTAGGTTAGAATATAAATCCGCAACAAAAATATGGTCCCATCGACACCCTTATTCAAAACCTATCCCATTGGATTCTTCTCCCCTCCCTGATCGTCATGGTACTTATCATTTTTAATATTTTTTTTCAATGGACCCGATCCCCTTTCTAGAACCCTTATTTGCAACCTATCCCATTCCATTCCCCTTTTCTCCCTCATCGTCGTGGTACCTATCACTTCCAAGACTTTATTTTTCTGTGGTGCCATCCATCCCTTTCCTAGAGCCCTTATTTGACATCTCTCCAATTGGATTTCTCTTCTCACTCTTATCCTAGTCATATACCTCACCCATCTGCCTTTTTCTAGTGGACCCAGTTCCCCTTATAGGCACCCCTCCTATCTAAATGAACAACAATCATAACCAAGACTTGCAAGCTACCATCACCTAGAATAAGGAGAATATACAACTTGTGACTTTTGAAATTGCTTCCATCAATTCGATATTTTCACAATTCCAGGACCAAGTCCAACACCAATTTTAACCCATGGATACCAAATTCATGGGATAATTTGACACACTCAAATCAGTTGTCAACCAATTTTTGAACCGCTCCCATGGAATTTCCTCCTTGGAACAATCGTCCCACTTAGATGGTGTTGACTTCTCCCATTCTGTGGTATTTAAATCCAACTCCTTTCATCGTGGCCCTTTTCTTCCCAGAGTTGAGGTCAATAAATTTGATGGCTCAGATCCCACGGGTTGGGTCACTCAAATGGAGCATTATTTTTATTTTCATGTCATTATTGATAAGTTGGAAAAACTTCATTATGTTGTTGTCTATCTGTATCCTAAATTCCATAAATGGTGGCAATGTCATAAAATTGCACGCTGGGGGTATGTTTCTTGGACCCAATTTGTTGCAGAGCTTTATGAAATCTTTGACACCAACACCCACTATTTAGGTTGTTTGACCAAGTTGAAATAGTTGGGAACAATGAAAGGATTTATAACTTCCTTTTAGCACTTGGACTTCAGAACGGAGGGAATAATAAATGCCTTCTTCTAGGAATGATTTGTTAGTGGCATAAAGGATGAAATCCAAGATCGGGTCCTCATGGCTCACCCTTAGACTTGGTTGGAAGCTAATAAATGTTCCAAAGAAGCACAACATGTTGTTTTGTCCTAGAAAATAAAGACCTATTTTCTTCCTTGCCCTCAACCCACCAATCCTACCCCTCCTACCACCCCTCTCAAGGTCCAGAAATTAACTATGGCATAAATGGATGAACACCAACTCAAGGGTTTTTTTCTATAATTGTGATGACAAATATTTTCTCGAGAACAAGTGTAAGGAACAAAATATTTTTATGACTATTTCAAAGGATGTTGTTGAAAAGGAGGTTGAAGTTCCCCCCATGGAAGAGATACCCCGTCCAGTTGCTACTAATCCCCCTACAAACCCACCAGAAGCTGAACCACTGATTTCACTACGTGCCATCACTGAATTCTCTGCTCCCCAAACCCTTAAGATAATTGGATACATTAAGCATAGAAAAATCATCATCCTTGTTGATAGTGGAAGCACCCATAATTTTATTCACCGCCACATTTCCCAGGAAATCGATTTCTATATCGGTGTTGTCAACAATTTTTAAATCATGATAGCCAATGAAGGTTCCATGAAATGTGGTGGGAATTGTGAAAATGTATTCCTACAAATTGGTTAGTACCACTTGAAATATCATATTTTTTCTATCAACATGGGCGGTTGTGATATTGTGCTCAGTGTTGAATGTTTACACACTCTAGGTCACATTCTCCTATATTTTAAAAAATTAACCCTGCAATTACAATGGGAGAGACATCAATATCAATTCCAAGGAATCATAGTAGGATCCCTTGAGATCAATAATTCCCATCGAATGGAAAAGCTACTCAAAAAAGGTTATTCGATCATTATTTTCCAACTCCATTCTATTCAAGAAGTTGAGACACCCTTTGTGCATTCTAACCTCCAATATATCATATATAAACACCAATCTATTTTTTCCACTCTCCAGGGACTTCTCCCTTCATGTGGTTTTCATGATCATTCCATTGCTATTGTCCCAGGCAGTCTTCCTCCTGATGTTATCCCTTATCATCATCCCTTTTCTCAAAAGAATGAAATTGAGAAAATAGTCCAAGAATTTCTCCATGAGGTATTATCCATCCTAGTACCAACCCCTATTCTTCTCATGTGGTCATGGTACTCAATAAATAATCCACTCAATGCATGTGTCCATACTTTCATGCCCTCAATAAACTCACCATCAAAGACAAATTTCTCATTCCTGTCATTGATGATTTCTTGGATGAATTTGTAACAACCCTAGTTAAATAATTGCTTAAGGTTTATTAAGTTTAATTAATTAAATAATTAACTGTCCTAATGTATATTAGTTTAATAATGATTATTTATTATTAATATTAATTAATTAATTATTGTTTAATGTATGTTAATTAATTTATAAATTAATTAATTAACTCATTTAATGTTCAGGAAACGAATTAAAGTTTAATAAATTTTAATTTATTTAATATAAAACTTAACATATTGAGGGATGGTTGGCATTGAATGGAGGGATAAGGTGGTTGGAATTGAATGGAGAGGTAGTGAATGGATGAGGGGATATAAGGGGGCAAAGACATTCGAGAGGGGCACTTTTGGATTTTAGGGGCAGGGAGAATTTTCGAGAGAGGGGGAGATTGTATGGGAAAACTGCATTTTCTGGTTTGAGGTTGGAGGAATTTGTTGTATTGTTACAGGGGAGCATCAATTACTGGGAGTTTTGGGCTCGGGGGCCAGGAATCCTCACGGAATCCCAGAGCTAGGGAGTCAGATAGGCTTTGTTCCTAGCTGGTAGGGAGGAAAGATTCAATTTTGGGTAGAGTTTGGGTAGAGCAACTTGGTCAGAGTTTGGGCAGAGCAGCGAGGACAGACGAAGTTGGGAAAATAGCATCACTGAGAGGTATTTATGTCATTATAGTTATGAGGGTTCACTATTTTACTAAGATGTGTATGCTTTTTTTTTATATATGATTTGTATTTCATGTGCTCGATTATAATTTGTTGAACCATGAATGGTTAGTTTGTTATCTTGTTGAATATAGAACCGTAAAAGAAGTTATAAATATCAATTATATGTATTAATTCATTTATTAATTTTTAGCTTTTGTTAGCAAGGATCTTACACATGGTATCAGAGCCCGGATTTAAAACTGAAACCTAGGCTTCACCACCCACAACACTAGGATTTTGTCTTTCTGCCAATATGGTCTACAAGGTATGCAACCAGTTTGGGTTGTTAAATCTAAAAACCAGCTGAACATGACTGTATTGAGTTGGAAAGCAACATGGCATAAAATTGAAAAAAAAAATACATTCAAACAGATCGAATAGAAGTATACTAGCCTTTCTTATAGCTGTGTTTGTTGATATATCTGTGAAACAAACATACAATAATAAGTAAGCAAAAGAATTGAACAATAGGGAAACAAAATTTTGTGTGAACATAGCCACATGAGAATTTCACTTGCATTCCATTGCAACCACAAAAATGTCATGTGAGTGAAAGGTCAAACACAATAAACAGAGACCCATTTCTTCAACTGAAAATTTATTGTTGATTTCCATATTTGCCTGAACCATAAACATCCCAATCCCAGATAAAATATAACATTTCTCTTTGAAAGTATATCTAGGATAACAACCGATCAAAACAATATTGAGTGATCAATAAAGAAAATAACAATGTATGTGCACAATCTCCTATGAACATTAAGTGCATGCTAAGTTCATGGTCATTCCTAGTTTTAGCCACCAAAAATGCCACAGCAGTAGAGAAACTAGAATAACTAAACAGATACCCATTCTTCAACTGAACTTATTCTCGATATTTTCCTTTCTCGACTTGAACATCCCATTTATGTCACTAATTAAAGCCTCTAGTAGCTTTACTTACTTCATTATCCATATATCAGTCAGACCAATTTATTTGATATGTGTCTGAAGAAGAAGGCTATGTAAGGAGCTGATTTAATTAAGCCTAATAAAATTCATAAATTTAAATAGATAAGATTACTTTGACGCATAAACAATAAGTAATTTCTTTCATTCAGCATATAAGCAGGAGAAATTTAAATAACAACATGCTAATAATTTTAAAAACCATCACATGTTCATGAGAATGCGCACATAAAAATACCTTTGTCTGATGCTAAATTCCCGACCTCTGATTGTCCTCTCTACTTCTCTACCCTTACTCTACTTGATGTTATGACCAAACCCTACCCAAAACCGACTAACCACCCAGCCAGCTAGGAACAGCCTATCCGGCTCCCTAGCTCTAGGATTCCGTGAGGATTCCTGGCCCCCGAGCCCAAAACTCCCAGTAACCTGGTGACCCCCACAATGGTTCACCTAAACTCTAAAACCAAACTCCCCAAAACTAGAAAAATATCCAACAGCCAAAAATACAGTCCTCTCCTCCCAATTTTTCATAATCCCCCTTCCCGAAGGCCTCTTCCTAGTCATATCTCCCCCCATTCGCCGACTCCCTACCCTCCTTTAATGCCACCCACCTTATCCCTCTATTTATTAACCTATCCTTCCATTTATTAACTTATCCCTCCACTCAATGCTTCATTCCCCCCTGCATATGTAAAGTCTTATAATAAATAATTTAAAGCTATTAAGCCCTTTAATTCATTACCCAAACCTTTAATGAGTCAATTAATTAATTAATTAATCAATCAACAGATATAAACAATTAATTATTAATTAATTAATTAATATTATTAATAAATAATCATTGTTTAACTAAATCATATTAGGACGGTTAATTATCTAATTAATTATACTTGATAAACCTTAAGCAATCATTTAACTAGGGTTGTTACATACACCCACCCTTTAGGAAACTTCGTCCTGAAGTTAAAGTATTCTATGATACAAGGAAAAAGAAACATGGTCCACACATTCATAAAAAATAACCATCATTATTAGTAAGTAAGCCAAGAAACTCATTCATACTAGTGTACATGCACAAGAAATGCATGTGTAGCTAGTACATACAAGTCTCGTTCATGTACTAATAATCAATAACTATCACCTTTATAGTAATTTATGTATGCACTCAATCCAATCAACAAGACTATTCATTTTATAAAAGACAATAAACCAATCAAATGTTTGCGAAATCCTTTAATTACAATTATCTAGCTCAACAATGTTATTTAGATAATTGTAGTTTAGTTACATAATTACTAATATCCATATATATACAGATTTTCTTTTCAGAAGGAAAAACAATAAATTCCACCATAAGACAAATCTCCATACACTCTCAACTATTTCTACTCATCCTTCCTCCCTAACTTACTTCCATCTTCCATTCCTATCCTTCCTCTGCTGGACTATCTTGGAGCGTCAACTATATTGACCTAACTTGAAATAGAACCCGTAAGTGGAAGTGTCACTACTTTGACCAAGCTTCCCCAGCAGGTAACTGATAGTCATCATCACATGTCTAGGGGAGCGTGAGCTAGCATCGTCCTCCCATGACTTCATGTTTCAGAGGATACACGGTGGGAAATGCCTCCATCCCTCCTAATCATAACTAGGGTGCACACCCTACAATGGAATATATAGTGGCACTGTGTTGCTAGGAGTTTTGTCATTGTTTATTTGGTTTTGGGTAGTCTCATCACTTGAAATCCTGCACTGGTCCACATATCATAGCAATGCATCCAAGCCAATATAATTTCACATACAAATATTCATACCATAATGTTTCTCGGTTAGTGGTCATGACATCCACTTTCATCATTATTATTCCTTGGCTATTTCATAGCCCATAACCTACAGATTAGTCTGTAACACAAACTCATACATTTCTATGCATTATCATTATGTAGTTGCATACAACCATCATTTCAATTCGATATCTGTGTACCAACAACTTAACATCAAAATTTTCAAGTTAGAAATAGATCTCATAATATCCCATAATTCAATTTTGACACCCATTCATAAAATTATCATTTCCAATTAGATTGCATCATATCCAATCATCATTTAAATAGCATTTAAATCTTCATAGGATTCTCATTCACACAATATTTCACATCATATCCATCATCATCAATAACATTTAAACATTCATAGAATTTACAATCACATAGTAGATCACATCATATCCATCATCATCAATAACATTTAAACATTCATAAAATTTACATTCTCACAATATATCACATCATATCCATCATT
>JZKD02S0209199.1:717135-749993 GCA_000966675.3 Picea glauca
AATTACTTTTATATAATTAATCATATAATTACTTTTATAATTACAATTTAACTATATTTTACAATTTAACTATATTTAATTACAATTTAACTTCATATATTATTATATTAGTATTAATAAAGATTATCGTTAAAAAAAATCTTATATGAAAATTAGTATTTTTTTTAAACTAGACATATTTAAATATATATATATATATAAATTAAAAATTAAAATTTAATGAAAATTTAAATATAAATATAAATTTAATCATAATTTAAATATAAATTTAAACATTAAACAAAATTTGATGTAATTTATATTTAAATTTAAACAACCAAATGGCGGAATATAATAAATTTAATACCAAATGGCGGAATATTTAAATGGTGGAATATTTAAATGGAGGAATAAATGGCGAAATATTTAAATGGCGGAATAAATGGCGAATAGAACATTAAACAAAATTTGAATTGACCGCGTGGGCTAAGTCGCCAGCGTGGGCTCGCATGTAGCGCACGTGTCCCTCACTTCTATTTATGGGAATAAAATATTGGCCCACTACTTTAAACCCTAAACTCTTCGTTTTGTCTCCTTCATTCGTTGTGGTTACCTGTGCAGGGAAGCGTGAGGGAGCATGGTCACCATGGTGAGTACAGTGCGCAGGCACATGGGAGCTCCTCTCCTTCACACGACCTGCAAACTCGGGCCTTCCCAGTCAATGGAAGCTCGCTATGGTTTGTATGGCAAGTTTTTTTTTTTTTGTTTCTTAATCTAAAACTATTTCTCGTTTCTAGTATTCGCTCCTTTCATTTGTCTTAGCGGGGGTATCCAGCACAACACCCATTCCCATCTATTCCCTTTCCTGCTTGTTTGCTAAACTGTACGTTCTATTCTATGAGTGCTATGTGATGGCCTTAACTTGAGTTCTTCATTTTCTGCAAAGGGCGCGCCTGAGCTGTGTAAGGCACCTGTGTATTGGGTTCTTTTGTCTTTAAAATCCCAGGAGGTTTTTCGGTGTGAATATCTATCTTCATTTTCTGCACTGATAGCTTTTTGTCAGGGTTTACATTTTCTTCACTTTCTTTTATGTACAGGCCGATGAAGGGATCCCATGGCTTGGACTTTGGGGTTTGGTGTTGGTGTTGTGTTGGCTTGTGTGTTTGCTGTTGGTTTATGGAGTGGTGCTAGCACGCACTGAGTAATGAAAAATCTCAATGTGGTCCACTCCACGATGTGGCTGGGCGTTGTGAGCACTAGGCTTTGTGTTATGTGTTGGCTCATGGAATTTGGTGCTAGTGCGCGCGTGTGTTTGTTGTAGGTGCGTGAACATGTGCTGACTCTCGGTTCTGAAGGCTTGGAGAATGGCCCTCGGCTAGTATAACTTTTATTATATATATTTTTTTTACTAATTTGCAGATCTGTTCCTTTAGCCCTCAAAACTAAGACCTGTGTGGATATGGTTTGTATCAGCACACATTCCAGTGAGAAATAAAACATATAGTGGCTCATAGGCTGACAGACAGTGCTCGTGGTTTTCACCAACAATTAGGTTCTACAAACGTTGGTCACTGTGTTAACATGCCTACAACTAGATTAAATATAACAGGTCCTGTTCTGGTAGATATATATCGTTAAGGCCATAGGGTCTTAAATCACTTTCAAAATTCAAAGCGTGGTTTATGGTACTCTCCCTAGTTTGTAGTATGTACAACATATTGGCCTGTTCAAAGTCAAGTAGTTGTAAAGTTCTCATGAAAATTTGGAGTTGTTTCATTTCAATGTTAGAAGAAAGCTACCTGAAAAGTCAGCTAAGACTCCAGAGATATAATGAGTGATATCTCAATATTTTATTGTATTCTTAAATATTGAAACCATTAGGCCTTTTCCATTTCATACTGACCAACAATCCCGATAAATTCTTCACAATTCATTTCTATTTTTGTTTATTTTTCTAGTAGTTGATCTGATATAAATTGAGCTTCACAATCACCTAGTACTTAATGATTGGTGTTTTGTGCTTGCCAGCTGATAGAAGAAATACCAAATAGAGTTGTCAAAATGTGCTCTGATTCCAGGAGGCGATGGTAGGAGTGTTGTTGACAGCACACAACTCAAGTTGAATTCGTGTCATTATGTGGCACTTTTGCTTCTGATTTTACTGCATTGCTTATCACAATGCACAACTAAAATCTAATCTCGTACTTCAAAGTTCATGCTATTTGATTCTTTACTTTATTACAATTACTTTTAAATTAGAATTTATTAAACGCATTAGAAACAGAGGAGTCACTTTTAAAGTGGAGATATAAAAGGCTATGTGCCTAGGTTATTTACTATGAAATGACTATTTATTGTTGTTCTCGAATGATATATCTATATGATAACTGAAATTGAGAAGGTTTATATTGTAAAGGCTGTAGCAGAGCTATAACTTTGTTGCTTGATTTACTTGCTTTGTTCATACTCTGGTAAATTTGTTTTGCATTTATTTGTTTTATTTTTATTTTTATTAATGTTTCTATATTTTGTGTGCAGGTCAAGCGTGGCTGGAGTTTTTTTTTTCTCAAAAGAATGTACAAATAAAAACTACCCCTTATTTAGGCCCTCGGTTCTAGATTTGAACCAGGGCTCTGATACCAAATGTAATGCCCATATATATATAAACATCGTTATCCTCATAAGCAATTTATTTCTTAACTAAGACAATATCTATTTAGCATAATATTGATATTCATACCAGCGACTTCATTAATTTAGATTCATCAAAGATTAACGACTTGATAGCAGAATAAAATAAATGCGTAATTTAATAGGTTACCTGGTTCTGATGCTAATTTTCGTTGCCAGCTGCCTTGTTGCTACTCTCCTGCTACCTTCTACACAGTCCAGTCCTGTTGCAAACATAGAAAAATAATTGCCCAAAACTATTGTCCACCCTGCCAAGTAGGAAAACGACCTAGCTCCAGGATATCTACGGATATCCTGGCCCTCCATGCCCAAAACCTCTAGCAACTCGGTGCCTGCTTGATCAATATGTCACAACCAGAAAATCTTGTGCCTCAATCTGAGCACACCAATCTCACAGCCCCTCTCAGCTCTCTGCCCATAACATGAAAAGACTCCCCCCGTAGAATGATCCCCCTCCAACTCCTTCCTTCCTTCCTTATCCCCCCCTTCACCGACACTCCTCCTTCCATTAAATTCCTTATCCCTACATTTAATTACCCTTATCCACTCCCATTAATTCTTTTATCTTCTCGGGATTCTTATGTGATCCCTTCCTGTATACGCAACTTAATTTAATGTTATATTTTATTCTCCACCTTTTATTTAATACTTAATTAATTAATTAATATTTAAATGAATCATTAACCATCATGACTAACTCATTAATAATAATCAATTAGAAATGTTATTTTAAGACATAAATATAGTTTAGCTAATCTTTTAGGATTATATTATTAATTAATTATACTTAATAATCAAGGGTCGTTACACGCCAATTCTACGAGTGTCGGATATGGAAAAGGACTTCACAATCTGCATGGATGCCTCGAAGTAAGGGTTGGGGGCCGTGCTAATGCAGGATGGAGGAGTGATAGCTTATGCATCAAGGAAGTTGAAGAAACACGAAGATATTTACACTACTCATGATTTAGAGTTGGCAGTTGTAATGCTAGCTCTGAAACTTTGGATGCACTATCTTGTGGGGCAAAACTTTGAGCTCAAAATGAACCATCAAAGTTTAAAACATATCTTCACTCAAAGGGATCTGAATGTGAGGAAAAGGCGATGGAGTGAGCTTATGAGTGAGTACGATTTTGGTATTTCATACATCAAGGGAAAGGAAAATGTGGTCGCAGATGCCTTGAGTAGGAGACCATGTGTCTTCTCCTTGGTACCCTTAAAGGTCAATCTGAGGGAACGTTTGTTGACGCAACTCCAAGGAGATAGTTTGTATTTAAAGGTTACTTCAAACCTCCAGAGTGGGAGGCATTTAGATCCAAAGTATGAAGGATATAGTCTGGAAGTAGAGAGATTGTTAATATATCGAGCATGGATGTACGTCCCTGAAGGTGGGGATATTCGAAGCATCATACTGAAGGAAGCCCATAGAGAACTTTATTGTGCGCATCCGGGTGTGAAGAATATGTATGCAAACATGAGGAAGGTCTTCTTCTGGGTAGGCATGAAGTGCGATGTATTCCATTTTGTCACCAAATGCCTAGAGTGTCAACAAGTGAAAGCCAACCAGCACCACCTGGCATGCCTCCTACAACCACATGATGTTCCTATGTCCAAGTGGGAATTCATCTCTATGGATTTTGTTGTGGGGTTGCCACTCACATCTCATAGACACAATTCCATTCTTTTGATAGTTGATAGGTTAACTAAGAGTGGTCATTTTATTTCGTTTAGAGACACTTACAATGTCACTAATGTGGCACGCATGTTTTTAATTGAGGTCATCCGTTTGCATGGGATACCTAAGAAGATCATTTCAGATAGGGACTTCATATTCATTTCTAGGTTTTGGACAAGTTTGCAGTTAGCATTGGGGACTCAGTTGAACCTAAGCACAGCTTATCATCCAGAAATAGATGGGAAAAATGAGAGAGTAAATCAAGTCATGGAAGACATGCTTAGGATGTACGTCATGGATAATCAAACCCATTGGGAGAAGTACCTACCTTTGGTAGAGTTGGCCTACAATAACAGTTTTCATAGCTCCATTGAAATGCCACCCTACGAAGCTCTGTATGGAAGGGCATGCAAAGCACCATTGAGTTGGGATAGATTAGAAGACCGAGTAACAATTGGGCCAGGATTGATTCAAGAGATGGAGGAACAGGTGATTCAGATTAGGTAGAGACTAAAGGAAGCACATGATAGAAAGAAAAGTTATGTGGATGCACACAAGACTGATCGAAGTTATAAAGTGGGAGATCAGGTTTTCATTCATATCAGGACTAATAAGAGTACCATATGGTTCAAGAAGGGGAAAATTTGTCACCTCAATTTACAGGACCGTTCAGAATCCAATAGAAAATTGGACCCGTTGCCTATCGTTTCGTACTGCCACCCCACTTGCATAAAACTCATAATGTTTTTCATGTATATGTTCTACATCATTATGTTACTGATGAATCACATAAATTAATATGGAAGGAATTACAGGTATTGGACGCGGGAACCCTCACGGTAGAACTGTTACACATATTGGACTGTAGAGTCCGGCAGCTCAGAAACCATTTGGTAGACCAAGTTAAGGTCTAGTGGGACAAGTATAGTCCGGGATCTGCTACTTGGGAATATGCCGAGACGTTATGACGAGATTTTCCCTCACTTTTTTGACCACCTAGAGAATATGTTTCTCGAAGGTTGGGTGTATGTAACACCACCTTTTGACTTAGACAACCAGGATTACCTGAGGCTTAGACACCTTTATTGTCTATTCACAGTGAAACTATTAAATGATACACTTGAAATTTTAAGACGTATGAACCTTTATGAATGATTAAATGTATTTGAATAATGATGGATATGATGCGATATATTGTGAGAATGTAAATTTTATGAATGTTTAAATCTTATTGATGATGATGGATATGATGCGATATATTGTGTGAATGAGAATCTTATGAAAGTTTAAATGATATTTGAATGATGTTGGATATGATGCAATCTATTATGTAAATGATAATTCTATGAATGGGTAACTTTAATTGAATTATGGGATATTATGAGATCTATTTCTAACTTGAAATATTTGATGTTAAAGTTGTTGGTACGGGGATACCATATTGAGATTTTAGTTGTATGCAATTACATGATAATAATGCATAGATGCGTATGAGTTTGTGTTACAGACTAATCTGCAGGTCATTGGGCTATGAAATAGCCAAGGGATAATGATAATGAAAGTGGATATCGTGACCACTGACCGAGAAACAATATGGTATGAATATTTGTATGTGAAATTATATTGGTTTGGATGCATTGCTATGATATGTGGACCAATGTAGGATTTCAGGTGGTGAGACTGCCCAAAACTGAATAGACGATGAAAAAACTCCCAGAAACACGGTGCCACTGTACATTCCATTATAGGGTGTGGACCCTAGTCATTATTAGGAGGGGTGGAGGCATTTCCCACCGTGTATCCTCCAAAACCTAAAGTCATGGGAAGATGGTGTTAGCTCACGCTCCCCTATATGTGTGATGATGACTGTCAGTTTCTTACTGAGGAATCTTGGTCAAGATAGAGACACTTTCTCTTACGGGTTCTATTTGGGGTTAGGTCAATATAGTTGACGCTCCAAGATAGTCTAGTAGAGGAAAGATAGGAATGGAAGATGGAAGTAAGTTAGGGAGGAAGGATGAGTAGAAATAGTTGAGAGTGTATGGAGATTTGTATTATGGTGGAATTTATTGTTTTTCCTTCTGAAAACAAAATGGATATATATGAAAATTCATAATTATGTAACTAAACTACAATTGTCTAAATAACATTGTTGAGCTAGATAATTGTAATTAAAGGATTTCGAAAACATTTGATTGGTTTATTGTCTTTTATAAAATGAATAGTCTTTTTGAATGGATTGGATGCATATGGAAATTACTATAGAGATGATAGTTATTGTTATTAGTACATGCACGAGACTTGTATGTACTAGCTACACATGCATTTATTGCACATGTACACTAGTATGTATGAGTTTTTCTTGGCTTACTTACTAATAATGTCGGTTATTTGTTATGAATGTGTGAACCATGTTTTTTTTTCCTTGTATCATAAAATACTTTAACTTCGGGACGAAGTTTCCTAAAGGGTGGGTGTATGTAACAACCCTAGTTAAATAATTGCTTAAGGTTTATTAAGTTTAATTAATTAAATACTTAATTGTCCTAATGTATATTAGTTAAATAATGATTATTTATTAATAATATTAATGAATTATTTATTTATGTATTTATTGCTTAATGTATGTTAATTAATTAATAAATTAATTAATTAACTCATTTAATGTTTGGGTAACGAATTAAAGTTTAATAAATTTTAATTTTTTTATTAGAAAACTTAACGTATTGAGGGGTGGTTGGCATTGAATGGAGGGATAAGGTGGTTGGCACTAAATGGAGAGGCGGTGAATGGATGAGGGGATATGAGGGGGAAAATACATTCGAGAGGGGCACTTTTGGATTTTAGGGGCAAAGAGAATTTTCGAGAGAGGGGGAGATTGTATGGGAAAACTGCATTTTCTAGTTTGAGGCTGGAGGAATTTGTTGGATTGTTACAGGGGAGCATCTGTTGCTGGGATTTTTGGGCTTGTGTTCCAGGAATCCTCACAGAATCTTAGAGCTAGGGAGTTGAATAGGCTCTATTCCTAGCTCGCAGGGAGGAAAGATTCGGTTTTGGGCAGGGTTTGGGTAGAGCAGCTTGGTCAGAGTTTGGGAAGATCAGTGAGGACAGACAGAGTTGGGAAAATAACATCACTGAGAGGTATTTATTTCATTATAGTTATGAGGGTTCACTATTTTACTAAGCTGTGTATGGTTTTTTTTTTATATATGATTTGTATTTCATGTGCTCGATTATAATTTGTTGAACCATGAATGGTTAGTTTTTTAGCTTGTTGAATATAGAATCATAAAATAAGTTATAAATATCAATGATATGTATTAATTAATTTATTAAGTTTTAGCTTTTATTAGCAAGGATCTTACATAATTGAGTGGTTCTCAGTACTAAATAATAAAATTGATCTCTTTTCTAGCTACCACTAGATACATATGAAATAATAATACATTCCCAAGACTACCTTTAGAATTCATGTGGGTCACTATGAGTTCTTGGTCATGCCATTTGGCTTGTATAATTCCCCCTCCACTTTCCAAAGTCTCATGAATCATGTCTTCTATCCCTTTCTCTATCATTTTGTCTTAGTTTTCTTTGATGATATTCTCATCTATAGTAAAACTTGGACAACCTATCTCTCTCATGTGTACCAAGTTCTCCATCTACTCTCTCAACACCAACTTTTCGTCAAACAATATAAATGTTCCTTTGAAGCCTCAGAAGTGGAGTACTTGGGCCATATTGTTGGAAAGGATGGTGTCAGGGTGGATCCTAATAAAATTAAATCTATGTAGGATTGGCCTCACCCTAACACTCTTAATATCTTGCGTGTTTTTCTGGGTTTAATGGGATATTATTGCAAATTTTTTAAGGATTATGGAAAAATTGCAACACCTCTCACTACTCTCCTTAAAAAGAAGGCCTTCACTTGGAATCCAACTGCTAATCAATCCTTCCATTCCTTGAAAGAGGCTATGTGCATGACACATTTCTTGACACTTCCATAATTCACCAAGATTTTTGTCTTGGAATGTGATGCTTTAGAAAAAGGAATTGGGGTAGTCCTCATGCAATATGGTAGGCCTTTGTCCTTCACTAACAAACAAATTTCAGATAGACATTTGGGCCAATCAATCTATGAAAAAAAATGGTGGATATTATGGATGTTGTGGATCTCCGACATCCTTAAATATTGGGGAAACGCTTCCAGATTAAATTTGATCACCAAAGCCTCAAGTATTTTATGGAACGACAAATGTTCTCCCCAAAGCAACAAAAATGGGTGACCAGAATATTTGGATATGATTATGAGATCATTTACAAGAAGGGAAAATAAAATGTGGTTGTTGATGCTCTCTCCGGGAATTATGAAGAATAAGAGTCCCTCTTTTCCTTCTCCTTCATTATACCAGATTGGCTCGAAGCTATTAGTGAGGAATGACTGCAAGATCCAAAAATTTATCACCTGATAAAAAAATTGAAAGACCATTCTCCATCTTCTTCAGGGTACTCTTGGCACAATGATGAGCTTCACTACAAAGGTCGTATGTATTTAGGAAAAAATTCTCAAGTTAAATCCACGGTGCTTTATGAGCTTTATGTTTCACCCACAACTAGGAATTGAGGGTTTAGCAAAACCTATGAAAAGGTCAAACTTTTTTTTGGGGGGGGATGGTATGAAATAGGATGTCCACAAACTTGTGGCTAAATGTGATGTCTATAGATTAAACAAGGGAGAAAAAATCAAACCACCCGACACACTACAACCGATTTCGATTCCCCCTACTATTTGGAAGGATATTTCTATCGATTTCATTGCTGGCTTACCTAAATCAAGAAATAATTCAATCATCATGGTGGTAGTTGATCGTCTTTCCAAATCTGCTCATTTCTTTTCTCTTCAACACCCATTCACTACATCCACAGTGGCTCAAATTTTCATGGATAATGTCTTCAAACTTCATGGCATGCCTCATTCTATTGTCTCTGACAAGGATCCCACTTTCACCAACACTTTTTTAGCAATAATTATTCAAGCTCCAGGATGCCCAATTGCATCTCATCACTTCCTCTCATCCTGAGACTGATGGCCAAAATGAATTTGTCAATAAGTGTTTGGAAACATATTTGCAGTGATTTTTCATCTAATATAAAAAATCAGTGGGCTCAATGGTTACACCTAGCTGAATGGTAGAACAACACATATTACCATACAACTACTCACATGACTCCTTTTGAATCAATAGATGAATACAATCCACCATTGGTTCTCTCATCCATTCTAGGTGTCTCGAAGGTTCATGAGATTGAAAAAACCCTTACAGTCCGACAGGCCGTTCTTCGCACCCTCAAAGAAAATTTGGTCATGGCTCAGAATCACATGAAGGAACAAACCAATGAAGGTCATTCTGAATGTCAATTTGCTGAAGGTGACCAGGTGTTTCTTCATCTGCAACCTTATAAGAAGACTTCACTCAAAGGTGAACACTGCCAAAAACTTACTCCCAAATTTTATGGTCCTTATACAATTCTCAAGAAATTGGGGCCTATGGCCTATCGGTTAGCTTTTCCCAATGCTTATAAGATCCATATTGTTTTTCATGTCTGATTCTTAAAGAAGGTGATTGGAACTAAGTGCTAAACTCAAACCACTATCCCTGATTTGGATGAAGAAGGTTCCATTTGATTGCATCCCCAAGCAGTATTTGACGAACATGATCATCGTCTCTGTCATGGTACCATCAAGGAAGTGTTAGTGCAGTGGAAATGTACAACTCTCGAAGATGCCACCTAGGAATCGACCAACATTTTGTAACAATTTCCTCATCTCAAGCCTTGAGGACAAGGTTGTTTTTGAAGGGGGGGGGCGGGGGGGGGGGGGGGTGGGGAATTTTAGAGACCTAACCCCCCTAACCCCTCACATAGGTATAATAATATATTTTCCATGTAATAGAGGCCAACATTAGTTAATAAGTCCTATTTAATAAATGTGAACAAGTCAATGTAAGAAGGCCTAATAGAAGCTTCGGATTCTAGAAAGATATTCCTCTAGAATGTTCTTTAGAAGACATAATTAGTATAAATAAGAGTAGGAGGCATGATAAGTCTTTGTCTTGATAATTATTGTAATAGAGATACTATTTGTTGGACATTTCCCCCTCGAAGAGGCAAGTGAACATTGTTTTCTTTGAATAAAGGTACTATTTCAGGTATTACTCTTCTCAACATTTTGTTGTTCCATTGATATATGCTAAATATTTATATTTTTGCATATTATATTACATATGGTACCTTACACAAATGCAGTTGATGAACACAACTTTGTGATGAATAGTAAAATGGACTGAGAAATCATTGAACGATCCAAATAAATTACTATAATGGCATAGAAAAGATGATAAATCTAAATCCATCATTGACATTCCTCAGATTCAAAGATAAATCACATAGATATGGAGAAATCATCCAAGAAAATATGGGATATGTTGAATGCATTACTACATCATCTCTCTTCTCAGCCGAAATATTCAATCCATCATATATTGATTTTACAAATCTAAGAGATTTGGGATCAGTACGATCAGATCATATGTAGAGAACCTAATTATTACTCTCTAAACACATCTTGATGTCATAAATATGAGAGTGAATGTACACATGTATTTGATCCTCAAATTTTATTCTTGTTTACATAATAGGCTTCCAGGAACTTGTAATATGAGCATAAAGATTATTTATTGTAGTCAAATTTAATGATGGACTTGAAAATAGAAGAAACTTATATACAATAAGAGGTATGAATGTACTGTGTTTGACAGAGTTGAATTGTTTTGTGAAGATGGATTTGGTGGAGTGTTTTAAAAAAAACCAGAAGAAATTTATAAAATAAAACAAAATTCCTTTCAGTATAAAATGCATGTTACCATTAAACAAACATTATATTAATTAATACACTATATATTCAAGAGAAGTTATACAATGTATGCAACATTGTATTAATGAATAACATATATATATTCAAAAGAATGTATATTGTACAAAGAGCAAATTATAACACTAAGTGAAGATTATAATTCAATGGAAGAATTTTATAAAGATAGTTGTAGATATTAGTTGATACACATTAAAGTGCTAATGTTATTGAAATGCCAACCTCGTGCTGAAGATTTCCAACTTAGTGCCGATGTCGATGATGCTCCAACCTTCGTGTTGTAATGTTGTTGTTGTTGATTTTGTTGATGTTGTATCAACCTCGTGCTATTAGTGATGATGATGATGTATTAGTGTTATACTAATCCATGTTGATGTAGATGATGATGATCCCTTTCCAACTCCTTGTTGTGGATGGTGATATTGATGATGAGAAAAACTTCCGATGATTTATAGATATTCCATTCAGTGTTCCAGATGTTGTTGATGTTGTTTCCCTCTCTCTCTCCTGATGACATTGTAGAATACCCTTCTTGTTAAGGGGGAGTTTTTAAATATTGTAGATGCAAATATTATTCTATTTATTATTGAGTTATTATTCATTAGATCAATCCCCTTTTTTGGATTGATCATATTAGGATTTGTACTTGACAAAATACCCTTTTGTGGATTAGTCAAACCCTAATTATATTATGGAAATTAAGAAGTTGGGATCGAGGCCTAATTAAAGTGGTTTTAACCACTAGGAAGAGAAGTTGGCCCTTCCCAGTGAAGAGACACCTTTCCAGTGCTTGGCAGTTAGTATAAATAAAGGAGGCTAGTGCCTCATTATCTCACTCACTCATTTTCTCATCAAGTGTGCAAGTTTGGTAGCTCCAGTTGGGATAAGAAGGAAGAGAGAGGCGCATTACTTAGTGTTGGATATTATCTAGTGTTTTGGTTTATTGTCTTGACATTGTATTGGCTATCTATATTAAGGAAGCTTTTTCTAGGTTTTCTCCCCCATGAGGGTTTCCCAGGATAAATGTTGTGTATCTTGTGATTGTGTTTCTCTCAATGATCCTATCTATGCTATTGTTATCTAGTAAATTGAAAAGAAACCTAATAATAACTCAAAAAGAAACATGAACAAACCCTCAAAATCTGCGATATTAAGAATGATTTTTTCACTCCTTTATCTAGGTCATTTGCTTATCTGTATGATCGATTTGTTCAAAGAAAGTTTGTAGATTAGATATAAACTTAAAAATTGCACAAAAGAGACATACAACTCTTTCTTATCAATGTTTTTTTACTGTTAAAAACAATTTTGGGAAAGGGTTAAAATTTAGAGAAAAAATAGATTAATATTTTCCACAAATATTCAAATGTGTGACAAAATGTCATGACATTTACTTAAGAAAAAAATATTAACACTTTCAAACTTTCAATCCTCACTATATATGAATTTTTTGGGAAATTTGTTAGGCTTTAATCATCAAGTCAACATTTTTGTTTGCAACATGGGCTACAAAATGCAAATCAATAAAAGGAATAATGATCTAGTGTAAGAGAAATAAATCTTAGTACCAATGTTGTACGTGTGAATAGAGACAATTTCACATGCTTGTGTGAGGATTAAAGTCTGATTAACGTAAACAATAAAAACATGAACCAAAGGTGTTCCTAATTTTGTTTTACTGATTACGAGCTGAAGTGTCCATTAGAATGTTGATGAATTCACCACGATTTTGGTTACAAGGATATAAATAGAGCGTGCCACCCAACTTAAGAAAAAAAACAATGAAAACCAATCATTTTCCCTTCTCTTATCACTAAATCTCCTTATCCAAAATTAATTATATATATATATATATATATATATATATATATATATATATACACTTACTAACAAATAAATTTTTATAATTATTCTCTTAACTTTTCCAAATAATATTGACATTTTAAAAATGTAAATCATTCTAATCATACAATAATATTTACTTGTATTCTTGTTCAAAATACAACAACCTTTCAACAACCCTTTTTAGGTATTTACCATAAACAACTATGTCCTATTTGGTTTAGTTTCCTATTTAGTCTGCTTCTTATCTTTTTCCAAATTTGACTTTTCTCCCCCATAGTGACTCTTATGCATTTAAACTATGCAAAATTTTAACCCTTTTGACTTGCAATTATTTTAACCAAAAATATGTAAGTACAATTTACTTTTATGGAGATTGTTCTAAAATAAAACCTTATTAGTCCCTGTCGTAGGCATAGAGGGACTATTGCGATTGAAAAATCATTGACCTGACATTAGCTTGTGCATTGACCATAAATATTTCCCTATTGTCTATTGTTGGAACAAGGGAAGTGAAAACATCGATTTTTATATAATAAAAATTATCATGTTTGTCAAGATCTGATTGGACAAAGGATTGGAGGTCTTATTGTCACCTTCGCTATTCCCAATGTAAAATATGTTTGCATTTCCAAAGTATTTGGTAGTATATGGTCTTTTTCAAATCATAAATTTTATTATGCATTCGTCGAAGGTGGATTAATGCTACCGTTAATTTGAATGTTTGGTTTATCATTTTATGCTAGGTAAATTTATGGAAATGTTTGATATGGTGGCATATCCAAAGTTTGGCTTTGCAATACATTCTTTGGTGTTTGAACTATTGTTACAAAAAATATATGAATTTATTTGGGATACGTTAGAGACCTGCCACATTGAATTATTTTCTTAAATGTTTACAGTGCATTTATGACAGACTTAAATGTTTACCTAACAGGCTTGGTAGTGTTGAATGGTTACTTAACAGGCTTGTTACAAGATATTTTCTTCCATTTTAAAAATTTATTCGCCCCAACGACATTGTTGGTTCACTGGTCCATGCTTTCTTTTTTCATGGCACTGATTTCTTATTTGCATGTTCTCGTTCTTCTTGCTTGCCTACTCATGTTGTTGTAGTTTTCACGTTTGGGTTTTTGCAGTCGCGATTGGAAGAGCCTCGTTCCTGGGGTGGTGGTTGCTGCTTGCTCCTTTCTTCACTGTATGCTATTTATTGTTGCTTGATTCGACTTTGTAGGGTTCCGGTCCTATGCCTTCACTTGGGCCTTTTGGTGCTTCTTGGATGGGTTCTTATTCGGTGATTTTTCTTGTTTGCCCAGGGTTTGGAATGTTGGGATGCTACATCTGTGGTTGGATCTCTGGTTACATTTTTTTGCACTTCGATTTGCATAGAATAACATTAAGATAAAATAACAGACTAAAGTATTGCAGGAGATGTAAACTGCATCTGTTACACGTTGAAACAGAGTTTGTCGGCCTCAAAATATATTTCATAGCTACCGATGCGTTTTCCATGGATTCGGTGTTACTATGTGATGGCAACGCCCGCGACCTCTCAACCCGTAGGTCGGAAGTTCGGCGTGCTCACAAGATCTTTCCCTTCACATGGCTCGAAGAACTCTTAAATAGCTCTTCTATTTCCTTGTCAGGAAATCTTCACCCACAGAAATCCTCGTGGGATCCGCTCTTCACACTCGGGGGATCGGACTTCACAACTTCGCGAGGTTAGTGGTCGAGTACTGTACCCTTGAATTCCCGAGACCCGACAATAGTCAAAGATGACCTTTCCCATCTCCTATCAGGACTTTCCCTATCACGATTTTGGCACTCGCGATGTCGAACAACCTATCTTACTGACTCTCGAACCCCGATATGCCGAAACTCTGACACACGCATGAGTTTGACTTTTCAATTCCTTTACTCCATCAACATTTCAGAGTTCGCAATATCGTGAATCTTGATGCAATTGTTTCGGGACTTCTCGCCACGAAACCCCAAAATGGTGTGCCACCTTTCCACGTCACCGACTCTTGTGGCCCCACACAAATCCTTAGCCGTCGGAATATCGTGTTTCACGATTTCGAGATTCCTGTTGATATGTTTATGGGACTACCACCTGTGAAAACCCGATATGGAAATCCACGATCAGATCCGACAGCCCTTGTGGCTTCAATCTATGGTCCTGCCCCTCCTGAGCTTTGAACCCTTCAATGATTCCACCATAACTCACCTGCTCCTCTATGAGATCTGATGACTCACGAAGATTCGTGAATCCTCCTCAGAGAATACCAATCGTCCATTCCTCCTCGGTGAAATATGCTAATGACCAAGTGTTCCTCCACAACGTTTCCACCTGCAGCGCGAACTTACAACGCTTCTTACGCACTTCTCCAAGGCACAACTTCCCTGCGCAGCACTTCAACAATTTCGAAGACCTTATCCTTCTTGAGCTTCCTTATGAATTTGAGCCTTAGAAAAGACTCTTGCATGCACTCCTTGCGGAAACCTTTAGACACTTCCAAGTGCTAAACTCCTTTCGACCCTGCGCACACCTACAACATCAGTCTCTAACACTTCACTCAGGTTCGCAACCCTGAGACTTCACTTGGCCTGCGCACTCCTTGCACGGCTCCTGTACCCAAATGCACCTTTGGGGAAATGAGAACAAAATTAAAACTATATGAGCTTCAGAGACACAACCTTGAATTCTTGTCGATGCACTCCTTGCAGACACTTCAACTACACTCCTTGTGGGAATTCTTACTCAGATAGAGAAACAATTGAAACTCATTCCTTCTTCCTTTCAGACTTCAAACTCAAACATGAAATCATATACACAGCATATAAAGAAAATGTATAACAGGAAGCAAACATTCATGAGCATATCATTCAGCACCAATATAGAGAGAATAAACACGAAACCATGAATTTGAATCAACCTCTTCTATTAATCCAAATATCTGTACATGGGTGTTCTTTCATAGCTCTCTGCTTCTCTCTATGCTCTTCTTCCTGGTTCAATAATAATTTACAATACACAATGAGGGTGTCTATATCCCGTTTCCCTCTTGCGCTCTAAAACTATCTAGTCTAGAATTAAATTCTATCTACTTGCATTAACTACTTTAAATGCCTTCTACCTACTAAGGACGAGAGCGAATTGCTCAAGGTCCATTTACATTATACAAGCGCGCTCTTTCTTAATGAATTCATTTAAGATTTGCACAACAACTTCCAAAAAAATTTCAAAATTTGTGCTGGCACCTGTCCAGCTGTCTCTCGCTTCCACGTTGGCTCGCTTGATGTGGGAGATGCTCCTACATCATACTCCCTCGCTTGAAAACTTTCATGGGCTCCTGTCCATGAGCTCATGCACGGTCTGTCCATGCTTCTGTATCTCCACTTCTATCTCCTAGCTGGCATCTTCAACTGGATGATTCTTCCATTTGACCAGATACTCAAAGTATTGCTTTTGCTTGGTCCTCTTGCTCACTCTTTTATCCAGTATGCACTCCATCTGTGGCTTATCTACAATTGGCATCTGCTTTTTCCACTGGATCATTGGCTTCTCATTTCCAGTCCCTGTTTCCTCAGCTTTGTATGGGTACAAATCCGAGATATTGAATATCGGAGAAATTCCAATCCCATCGGGTAATTCAATCTCATAAGCATTTGCCCCAAATTTCTTCAAGACCCTACATGGCCCGATTTTCTTCATCTTCAACTTATTATATGTTCTTCTCGAGAACCTTTCTTTTCTCAAATGTGCCAAAATCAAGTCACCAACCTCAAACTGAAGTTGTCTCCTATGCTGATCTGCTCTGCGTTTATACTCTTGGCTTGAATTATGTAGTCGCTCCTTCACCTGGCTGTGAAGTTCTTTCATCGCCTCTATGAATTCTTCAGCACTAGCGCTCCTAGTCACATTCTGTTCAGAATCCCTAAGTCCAGAAAGCCCTCTCGGATGCATGCCATAAATGACCTGAAATGGCTCTGCCCTGTTCTCTTGTTCACTGAGTCATTATAAGCAAAATATGCCTGCAGTAATATGTGGTCCCACTGGCTGTGGTGTTCTGTCACCAAGCTTCTCAACAAGTCTCCCAGACTTTTGTTTACCACTTTTGTTTATCCATCCATCTGAGGATGATAAGCCGAACTAAAAGACAAGTTAGTCCCCAGCTTATTCCATAAGGTCCTCCAAAAGTACCCTATGAATTTAGTATCTCGTTCCGAAACTATACTCTTTGGCAACCCATGAAGTCGAATGACCTCTTTGAAAAACAGATTCGCAATGTGAGTTGCGTCATTGGTTTTCTGACATGGAATAAAGTGTGCCATTTTGGAAAATCTATCCACTACCACAAAGATTGAATTACAACCTCTTTTTGCTCTTGGAAACCCCAATACAAAATCCATGCTAACTGCATCCCACGGCCTCTCTCGTATGGGAAATGGTTGATAAAATCCTGCATTCTTCTTCCTTCCCTTTGAATGTTGGCAAATTCTGCATCTATCCACAAATTTCTTGACATATTCTCGCATTCCCGGCCAAAAATATGACTCATTCATCTTTGCAAATGTCTTGTCGTGACCAAAGTGCCCTGCCAATCCTCCACTGTGTTTCTCCTTTAGCAAATTCTCCCTCATGGAGCATTTCGGAATACACAGTTGATTTCCCCTAAACAACAATCCTTCCTAGATCATGTATTCGACCCATTGGCTTCTATCTCTGAGAACTCGATTCTCAGCTGCTTCATACACCTCTTTAAAATCTGTATCATCAACGTACATGTCCCTGAGATCATCAAAACCCAACGTTTTGACTTTGAACTCCTGCAACAGAAAACACTTCCTGCTCAATGAATCAACAACTTTGTTAGCAGTACCAGAAATATGTTTAATCACAAAAGTGAAATTCTGCATATACTCAACCCATTTGACATGTCTTTGATTCAACTTTTCCTATTGAGTCACAAACTGCAGTGCGTGATTGTCACTGTATAAGAAAAACTCTTTCGGGATCAAGTAATGCCTCCATTTCTTCAATGCCTATATGATATCATAGAACTCCTTATCATAAGTGGAGTAATTCACTTTCACTTCATTTAGATTCTCACTAAAGTATGCTATCGGTCTATCTTCCTGACTCAAGACTGCCCCTATTGCAAATCCGCTTGCATCGCATTTCACTTGAAATGTCTTCTGGAAATCTGGCAACACCAAAACTGGTCGTTCCATAATGTTCCTCTTCAACATATTAAAACTCTTCTCAGCCTCTTCTGTCCAGCAAAAAGACTTGTGTCTTTCCTTCATTGTATCCATCATTGCTGCACTAATTCCTTTGAAATTTCTGATGAACTTTCGGTAGAAACTATCCAATCCGTGAAAAATTCTCATCTCAAATACATTCCTCGGTGATGGCCAATTCTTGATTACCTCCACCTTATCTGGATCCATCCTCAACTCATCTACAGAAATAAAAAATCCCAAGTAAAAGAGCTCTGCCTTCATGAATGAGGATTTCTTCATATTTATCAACAGCTTCTCTTGCCGCAATCTCTACATCACTGTAGCCAAATGCTTTAGATGCTCTGCCACTGTTGTACTGTAAACCAGTATGTCATCTAAATACACAATGACAAATTTCCCGATGAACTCCTTTAGTACTTCGTTCATCAACCTCATGAAGGTACTCGGTGCATTTGTTAATCCAAACGGCATAGCAAGCCATTCATACAACCCTTCGTTGGTTTTGAATGATGTCTTCCATTCATCACCTTCTCTCATGTGGATTTGATGATAACCACTTTTTAAATCAATCTTTGAAAAATACTTTGCTCCACTCAAGCAATCCATCAGATCATCCATCCTTGACAATGGAAATTTGTACCTGATGGTTATCTTGTTGATCTCCCTTGAGTCAGTACACATCCTCCAACCTCCATATTTCTTCGGACTGAGTACTGTTGGAACAACACATGGACTCAAGCTTTCCCTGGCCAAACCTTTGTCCAAAAAATCCTGAACTTGCCTTCTAACCTCTTCATTCTCTTGCGGCATCAATCTGTACACGGATTTGTTTGGAAAACTGGCTCCTAGTATGAGATCAATATGATGACTCACACTTCTGATCGATGGAAACAAACGAGGTAATTCATCCACTATGATGTCAGCAAACTCTTCCAGCGGTTCCTGAACTTCGTCTGGTAAATCATCCACTCTTGTGCTAGTCAGAACAATTCTAGGATTTCTGACCACAATAAATTGTGGATCCTCCTCCTTCTTAACCTCTGTAAGAAGTTCCTTCCCACTCATGAGAAGTAATGTGTTGCTTACTTCCGGTTTCACCTCCCTATCCTTGACAGGAAGTAACATGTGTGTCCTCCCATTCTTCTCCAGGGTGCATGTGTTCATTCTCCCATCATGAATCACATTCCTGTCATATTGCCATGGTCTACCCAGCAATATATGACAAACATCCATAGAAATGACATCACATAAGATCTTATCATTATATCCTCCTATCTTAAATTCAACTAAACATTGCTTAGTGACAGTTACTTAGTGTCCTTTTTGTAGCCATGAAACTCTGTATGGGCTTGGACGATCAATCGTCTCCAACTCCAGCTTCTCTACCATCTCCATTGAAATGAGATTATCCATGCTACCACTGTCTACAATGACCTTGCATACTCTGTCCTTGGTCTTGCAAGTAGTCCGAAAAAGTATGGTCCTTTGGACTAAACTCTCCACCTCCTTCTCGGGTGTCAAAAGGACTTTTCACATCATCAACGATCTTTCGCCTTCAATGTCTTCTACCTCAACATCCCGCCTCTGTGCCTTGGCGATGTGAGCTTCTCTACTCTCTTTATTTTTGTCTAGACACTCATATGACTTGTGCCCATTATTTCCACATGTGAAGCATGTTATTACTCCACCCCTTCCTCTTCCTCTACCTCTAGTACAAGGAAGAGTCTTGTTATCAGCATAATCTCCTCTCTACTCAGTATGTTGTCCTCTATTTTCAACATATTTCCCTCTCTGTGAGGTTCCACCTCTCTCAGTTAGAGTATGAGGTTTCTTCCAGTCCTCCTTGGGATTCTGATATTTATCCTGAGCAACTAATTTGCCTCTGGGCTGACTTCTGCCTCGGCCTCTTTAACTCTGCTTTTGGCTCAGCTTCTCTTCCTCTTTCAGAGCCATCTGATAAGCATCTTCCACCATTTGGATGGTTATCATGCTCATCTCATCCTGGATATCATATCTCAGGCTATTCATATATCTGGAAACTTTTTCATCATCTCTCTCCCGATGACCTGCCCTGATGTTCAGCTTGTAGAATTCCTCACTATATTCTTTCACTGTCATCAGCTTCTGTCCCAAGTTCTACATTCTCCTGAATAGAGTAATTTGATAATCTCTGGGGATGAACTTCACCTTCAACTTCGCGATCATTCTGTCCCAGCTCTTGATCTTCTGCTTTCCCTTGCAACATTTGTCAGCTTGTAGTTCATCCCACCACAATGTTGCATGTCCCTTCAATCTCGTGATAGCATGCTTGACTTTCTTGTCTTTTTAGACATATTCATATTCAAAGTATGTGTCTAGAGCTCTAATCTAGTCTAGAATCTTCTCTGCATCCAAGTTTCCCTCATAAACTGGAATGTCCATCTTTTCTCTTGCACCCATCCTTGCAATAGATCTGATCAAACACTCGTTTGATGCATCTTCAACTGCAACTTCTTCTTCACGTTCAGCCTCGATCTCACTTTCAGAATCACTTAGATCCCCTGAACTGGCTGTGAGTCTTTGCGCTATCTCCATGTCTTCGAGTCTAGCTCACAGATCATGCATCTCTCTCTCCATGGTTGTATCTATCATCTGCCTGCCTCTTCTCCTCGACATTTACCTCTCCTCTAGATCGAGTGATTGCATGTCCCTTCTCCTTGGCAGCATGGTGAATTCTCTTCCTTTTCTACAGAAAGCAAAGAATCCTTTCTGAGCTCTGATACCAAAACTGATGGCAACGCCCGCGACCTCTCAACCTGCAAGTCGGAAGTCGGCATGCTCACAGGATATTTCCCTTCACACGGCCCGAAGAACTCTTAAATAGCTCTTCTATTTCCCTGTCGGGAAATATGCACCCACAAAAATCCTCGTGGGATCCCCTCTTCACACTCGGGGGATCGGAGTTCGCAACTTCGCGAGGTCAGTGGTCGAGCGTTGCACCCTCGAATTCCCGAGACCTGACAACAGTCAACGCTGACCTTTCTTGTCTCCTATCGAGACATTCCCTATCTCGATTTCAGCACTTTCGATGTCGAACGACCTGTCTTACCGACTCCTAAACCCCGATATGCCGAAACTTCGACACACACGCGATTTTGACTTTTCAATGCCTTTACTCCATCGGCATTTCGGAGTTCGCAATATCGCGAATCCTGATGCAATTGTTTCGGGACTTCTCGCCACGAAACCCAGAAATGGTGTGCCACTTGTCCACGTCACCTACTCTTGTGGCCCCACACAAATCCTTAGCCGTCGGGATATCATGTTTCATGATTTCGCGATTCCTATTGATATGTTTACGGGACTACCACCCACGAAAACCCGATATGGAAATCCATGATCAGATCCGACAACCCTTGTGGCTCGGATCTACGGTCCTGCCCCTCCTGAGCTTTGAACCCTTCAATGCTTCCACCGTAACTCACTTGTTCCTCTGTGAGATCTGACGACTCACGAAGATTCACAAATCCTCCTCAGATAATATCGACTATCTGTTCCTCCTCGGTGAAATCTGTGAATGACCAAGTGTTCCTCCACAACTTGTCCACCTGCAGCGCGAATTTATGATGCTTCTTACGCACTCCTCCAAGGCACAACTTCCCTGTGCTGCCCTTCAACAATTTAGAAGGCCTTATCTTTCCTGAGCTTCCTTATGACTTTGAGCCTTAGAAAAGACTCTTGTGCGCACTCCTTGCGGCAAGCATTAGATACTTCCAAGTGCTGAACTCCTTTAGACCCTGCGCACACCTGCAGCAGTAGTCTCTAACACTTCACTCAGGTTCGCAACCCTGAGACTTCACTTGGCCTGCGCACTCCTTGCACGGCTCCTGTACCCAACTGAACCTTTGGGGAAATGAGAACAAAAGTAAAACTATATGAGCTTCAGATATGCAACCTTGAATTCTTGTCGATGCACTCCTTGCGGACACTTCCACTTCACTCCTTGCAGGAATTCTTACTTAGATAGAGAAACAATTGAAACTCATTCCTCCTTCCTTTCAGATTTCAAACTCAAACATGAAATCATATACACAGCATATAAATCAAATGTATAACAGGAAGCAAACATTCATGAGCATATCATTCAACATCAATACATAGAGAATAAACACGAAACAATGAATTTGAATCAACCTCTTCTATTAATCCAAATATCTGTACATGGGTGTTCTTACATGTCTCTCTGCTTCTCTCTATGCTCTTCTTCCTGGTTCAATAATAATTTACAATACACAATGAGGGTGTCTATATCTCGTTTCCCTCTTGCGCTCTAAAACTGTCTAGTCTATAATTAAATTCTATCTACTTGCATTAACTACTTTAAATGCCTTCTACCTACTAATGACGAGAGTGAATTTCTCAAGGTCTGTTTACATTATACAAGTGTGCTATTTCTTGATGACTTCATTTAATATTTGCACAATAACTTCCAAGGAAATTTCAAAATTTGTGCTGGCACCTGTCCAGCTATCTCTCGCTTCCGCGCTGGCTCGCTTGATGTGGGAGATGCTCCTGCATCACTATGGTTTCACAGTTATGAGAGTGCCTTTTACCGTGTGGGAGATATAGTTGTTCTCTGCCTTTTACTTTCCTGTTGTAAACTGTGTTTGACTCTAGTTTGTCATGTTTTTGTGGTCATTCAGAGCGACTGTCGTTCGGTTGCATACTTAGCCAGTTTTATGGACACGACTTTGTGAATAGGTTCTATCGAACTATGACAGGTTGTGTTCAGTGTATGCATTATCTTTGTCGAATTACTTTTCTTTAAAAGAAGGCCTCTTGGACAGAAGAGAATGCAATTTATGAAATTATATGTTTCCTGGACAACATAGGTTAATGATCGCGACTTATGGGGGTGGCAGGATGAAAATTGGGCTTATTAAGATAAAATAACAGAGTAAAGAATTGAATTCGATGTCAATTGCATCTTTTACGCTTTGAAGTAGAGTTTTTCGATCTCAAAATATATTTCATAGCTGTCGATGCTTTTTCCACGGATTTTGTGTTACTATGATTTCATAGTTATGAAATTGCCTTTTACTGTGTGGGAGATATAGTTGTTCTCTCGCTTTTAATTTCCTATTGTAAACTATGTTTGACTCTAGTTTCTCGCGCTTCTGTGGTCATTCCAAGCGACTGCAGTTCAGTTTCATACTATGATAGGTCATGTGTGGTGTATACATTATCTTTCCCGAATTAGTTTTCTTTAAAAAAAATCCTCTTGGACAAAAGAGAATGCAATTTATGAAGTTATAGGTTTCCTGAATATAATAGGTTAATGATCACGGGTTTTCGGGGTGGTGGGATGAAAATTGGGCTTCTCTTGTTCCGTGCCCTGCAAATAGCATGGAGAGTTAAGCAATCATTCCGACCGTCCGTCGTTCGGTTGCATACTTAACCAGTTTTATGGACGCGGCTTGGAGGGTAGGTGGTATCAAACTATGGTGTATATAGTAGCATTTCCGAATTAGTTTTGTTTAAAGGAAGGGTTCCTGGACATAAGACATTGAAATTTATCAAATTATAGGTTTCCTGGACAACATAAATTAAACATAGGAAATATGTAATTTTATAAAGTAGATATACAAAGCATGCATGGAGCCCTCGTCCCATACTTAGCCAGTTTTTGCATCGCGGGTTCTCGGGGTGGGCGGATGAAAATTGAGAATCGGAGAGTTCCTCGATATACAAATTGACCATCATACTTGCAGACTATTTGAATTTGAAGGCCGTCATGTCCAAAAAAATTAGCATTGTCGAAATAGTTTACTTTACGTACGTCGTTTTACATACCCTGGTGGAAAAAAAAACACACAAAAAAAATAGTAAGCATTTTTTGGATCGTAGGTTCTCGAGGTGGCGGGCTCTAACTTTGACCACTATTGTTCTGTGTCCTACAAATATCATGGATAGTTCTATGATATTCAAATAGACAATTGGACTTGCGGACTATTTGAATTTTAAGGGCTCATGTGCAAGAAAAAGAGCATTCTCGAATTATGTTTCTTTACATACGTTCTACATTCTGTCATCGACAAAAACAAAAAAATAGTAGTAACGTCTGTTATATAGGGATCCATCCCTGCTACATTCAGTGCTTCCCAATATACATTAAATATGCTTTCAAAAGTCAAAATCGAACAGACAGTTTCAAAAAGATGGGCTTTAATAACTAGAAAGATCGAGGACATTTCCCATGAAAATAAATAGATAGGCTAATATTCAACCCTTCCTTGTTTTTGATTTTGAACATGCAGGGAAAGCTAAAGACTCAAACGCAACATAGTTCTGTGGTTATTAGATACTCAATTAACATTCTTTCTATGGATTCTGCCAATGAGTTGTCCATCGTATATGACCTTCCTTCTAGGTTGTCAGATGTTTTTTTCCTCTTTACTAAAATAATAAAAATGTCATTGAATTTGAAGAACATTGAGTACTAAATTTCCTTACCTATGAAGGTGCCTTTTTGCCTTCATTTTGAATTTGTGATTTTTTTTATTTTTTATTTTTGCTTCTGTATTTTTAGTTTTCTTAAAAGATTCAACATAGTTCATGAACGTGTCACCCACAAAGGACTTGACGTCATGTCTCTCTTTAATATTGTGCATTTAGAAATGATAGGCTTTAATAACTGAAAATCTCAAGGACATTTCCCATTAAAATGAATAGACATGCGAATATTATGGGATATGGTAATTTCTTTTTGCTTGCATAGCTTCAACATAGTTCACGAATGTGTCGTGCATAGAGGCCTTCACGTCATGTCCCTCTTTAATATTGTGCATTTCAAAATGATGGAATTTAATAATTGGAAAGATCGAGGACATCTTCCATTAAAATGAATAGACAACAAAATATTATGGGATCTAGTAATTTATTTTTGCCTGCATTTTGAATTTGCGAAAATACTTTTTATTTTTATTTTTTTGCTTGTGCAATTTTAGTTTTCTTAAAATATTCAGCATAGTTCACGAACGTGTGACCTACAGAGGCCTTGACGTCATGTCCCTCTTTAATATTGTGCATATATTAGATGTCATATTTGAGAAAATGCTCAGATATGAGAATTTTAATACGTGCTACTAGTCACTATTCAACGTACATATTCAAAAAGATTGGCATTAATAACTAAAAATATCGAGAACATATGTCATTAAAATGAATCAACACAAAATGTACGGAATACCATCCAACCTTGCTTTTAAATACTTATTTCCATCTCTCTTTATCATCAAAGAGTTTCGCTTTAGGGTGCCTTTGTTTTAATGAACCTGGTCATGGACATGTAAGACAACTTAGAGATGCGATTGAGGGGTAGATGAAAGAAGAGAGACTGTTTTTTGTGATGTGAGCTTTGAGTAAAAAAAAACTCTGTTATACAAGAGAAACTTAGAGAGGACGAAAAAAAAAGAACAAGTATGTTTTGTGTTCTCCCTGTGTTCGATGCTTTGGTTGGTTGAAAAGGCTGCGTGGAAATTTGTTTGTTGAACTTATTTTTTTTGTTTCTAGGAATTGTAATGGATTTTTAGGTCACCTGCAATATAGTTCTCCATTTAAGTATATAGCTTCTTCCAACAACACAGATTTGGCCACTGTGTCGAATTGTAGAGATCGCACAAGTATTTGTCTTCCTTGGGGGATGGTAAAAGAATCTGTATGGGTGGATAAAATGACATATTATCACTACAAGAGTTTCTATTTCATATTTCAATGACCTGCATGTGGCTCTGGTAGTCGACTTGACATGAATCCATGTTCTTTGTCAAAGTTTGTTCGGTTTCCTTTGGATGTATTTGCAAAGTCTACATATTAGGCATCACCTCCGAACATTCTAGACCTTTCTGTGGGCCTCCATACCTCCCCCACTATGTGAAAATATATATTGTGATGCCATCTACAACATTTGACACACTCGCCAGACCTGTGATGGTGCATTCTGCAACATTTGATGCACTTGCCACACCTCAGCTACCCGAATAAATTATGTACCTCAACAAATTTTCATTTTGCATCTGGGTTGGATGTTTCTTCCAATTTACTGTAATAAAGAAAAGAAGTTCCACATACAAATCCTCAGGCGGGCTTCTCAACCAAATAGATGATCAAATACAGGGAGAATACTAGTCACTATATACATGAAATTTTTTCCCCTGCCTTAATTGTTGTGACATAAAATGACTCTTTTCACTTTGAAATAGGCCTGAATTACATTTCTAAGTTGTCTTGGATGTGAATGCTCGGGAACATTGCAACGAAAACACCTTAAACCCCAAATTTTCGACGACAGAAGGAAATTAATACTTGACAAAGAATGGAATGTTGAATAAGTAGCCATTGCAGGCATGCCATATCTAGAAGAAACAAGGTATTCAAAAAACTGGGATAGATGTACTTCACAACACCAATTAAGTACAAAACCCAAAATTGATATTCAACTCATTTTTTATGAATAAAGAGTTTGAACGTCAAGAAAAGTGTGAAGAATATTCATCAATGTACATATCTTTAATTGGTCAACGACAGGTGAAATCACAATCGTTCTCACAAATAGCTTCAACTGTATTTTGTAACACATCTTATTTGAATATAGAATAATTTCGGTTTATTTTTTAATAGTATTTTCCAATTTCTGGTATTTTTTTTAATTGTATTTTGTACCTTCTTCCCCCGTGTTGTTAAACATGAAGGATAAGCTTTTGTTTCAACTGCTCACTACTTCAATCTAAATAAAACTTGGCCTATTCTTTCTTTACATTTTACATTTAAAAATAATTTTTCATAGGCCATACTTATGTGGTGTCGGCTCTGTATTTAAAGAAAGAAATTGGAGGACATGTTCTGCTCCCATTCGTCGGGTTACATAAATAGAATGAATTCATGAGTTACAACAAGGAAGATGAAATGTTGACACAATGTTCCTGTGAAGTATGTTGGATATATTGCAACTTGTTCTATTTGATAATATTTGTGCATATATACTAATATCAGTACTATTAGAAAAAATACAGAAAAATTCCTCTTCGACAAAGCTTAGGCAGTTATGTTTGGGTTTGTGGTATTAAACGAATATGTCCATTGTTCCATCATATACATATTGCAGCCTAGGAACTTTCGTAGTTTGTAAGTTATGCTTTAATTATTTAAAGTCACAACAAATTTTGATTGCCTTCGATTTAATTTAGATATTGATGTTTATGGAGAGCCATCGCTTGTTGATGTCATTGCAACTAATACAAGATGAATATATGATAAGGAATTTATGTCGTTGAGAGCACAATGCAAATTCATGTTTCTTGTTGCGCTATGTACATCTTGCAATCAAAATTTTTCTGGTTTTAACGAAATTTGTGAGCCGAAGAGCATCATGCAAATTGGAAGATCATTTTCATTTGAAACATAAACAATCCATTAATATATATTAGTATGAATACTATTCAGATAAATAAAAAAAAATTCTCCATTGATATATACTAGTATGAATACTATTGAAATAGATATCAAAACTTCGTCTTGGCCAATACTTAGCCAGTTATCTCGACACCAAGCCCCGGGTTCACAGTATCCAACACCTATGTCCCATGTTTCGTCATATACATGTTGCAGGTAAAGAACTTCAGTGATGCGCACTTAATGCTTTTACTAGTGAGAAGCCAACAGAGGTTCGAAAAAACAAAGGTATTCAAAAAAATGGGATAGATGTACTTAACAACACCAATTAAGTACAAAACCCAAAATTGATATTCAACTCATTTTTTATGAATAAAGAGTTTGAACGTCAAGAAAAGTGTGAAGAATATTCATCAATGTACATATCTTTAATTGGTCGACGACAGGCGAAATCACAATCGTTGTCACAAATAGATTCAACTGTATTTTGTAACACATGTTATTTGAATATAGAATAATTTTGGTTTATTTTTTAATAGTATTTTCCAATTTCTTGTATTTGTTTTAATTGTATTTTGTACCTTCTTCCCCTGTTTCATTAAACATGAAGGATAAGATTTTGTTTCTGCTGCTCACTACTTCAATCTAAATAAAACCTGGTCTATTCTTTCTTTACATTTTACATTTAAAAATAATTTTTCATAGGCCATACTTATGTGGTGTCGGCTCTGTATTTAAAGAAAGAAATTGGAGGACTTGTTCTGCTCCCATTCTTCGGGTTCCGTAAATAGAATGAATTCATGAGTTACAACAAGGAAGATGAACTGTTGACACAATGTTCTTGTGAAGTATGTTGGATATATTGCAGCTTGTTCTATTTGATAATATCCATGCATATATACTAATATCAGTACTATTGAAAAAAATACAGAAAACTTCCTCTTCGAAAAAGCTTAGGCAGTTATGTTTGGGTTTGCGGTATTAAACGAATATGTACACTGTTCCATGATATACATCTTGCAGCCTAGGAACTTCCGCAGTTTGTAAGTTATGCTTTAATTACTTAAAGTCACAACAAGTTTTGATTGCCTTTGATTTAATATAGATATTGATGTTAATGGAGAGCCATCGCTTGTTGATGTCATTGCAACAAATACAAGATGAATAGATGATAATGAATTTATGTCGTTGAGAGCACAATGCAAATTCATGTTTCTTGTTGCGCTATGTACATCTTGTAATCAAATTTTTTCTGGTTTTAACGAAATTTGCGAGCCGAAGAGAATCTTGCAAATTGGAAGATCATTTGCATTTGAAACATAAACAATCCATTAATATATATTAGTATGAATACTATTCATATAAATACAAAAACTTTCTCCATTGATATATACTAGTATGAATACTATTGAAATAGATATCAAAACTTCGTCTTGGCCAATACTTAGCCAGTTATCTTGACACCAAGCCTTGGGTTCATGGTATCCAACACCTATATCCCCTGTTTCGTCATATACATGTTGCAGGTAAAGAACTTCAGTGATGTGCACTTAATGCTTTTACTAGTGAGAAGCCAACAGAGGTTCGAAAACATTGCCATTAATAAATGAAAAAAAAAAAGGTTTTCCCGACTCTCAGATACTTATATCTTTTCCCATTTTTCTTTTCCTATCCATTATGTCTTTCTGGTTTTATACTTAGTTGTCTTTCTATGTATGGAAGGCTAACATGTCTTCATATCCATCTATATCCTCGCAAGACGGATCCAACCGACTGTTGTTCCATTCCATACATAGCGAATTTTATGCCAGCCACTGCAGGGACGACACTTGCGAGTCCAGCTTCTTATCATTCCGCTATATACATCTTGCACTAAAAACATCTGTGATCCACAATTCTACCATGAGTTCCTCATATACATTAACTTCGTCCAATGTATCTATTGTTGCTTTTCATCCCTAGCAACTTCGCATCCTTCCTGACATACATCAACAATGGTATTACCAGTGACAAGTGGACACAATGGTACGAAAGATACTTCCATGATCTACAATTCATGCCTTAACATCTCCATCTATATCCTCGCATGACAGATTCGATCGACCGCTGTTCCTTTTCATACTTAGCCAATTTTATGCCTGTCGTTGCGGGGATGGCACTTGAAAAACGAGATGCTCATTGTTCTGCTATATACATATTTCACTCAAAACATCTGTGATCTACAATTCCACCATGGGTTCCTTGTATACATTAATTTCGTTCAAAGTATCTGTTGTTTCTTTCCATCCCCAACAACTTCGTGTCCTTCCTGATATACATCAGCAATGCTCTTACTAGTGGCAAGTGGACACAATGGTTCGAAAGATACTTCCGTGATTTTCACTTTATGTGTTAACTGGTGAGAAATCAGTAGGGATTCACAATCATTTTGATTAATAAGAAAACACTAGATGTTATTCTGTGAGATACTTGGTTCTTTTTCCCGTCTCTTCTTCCCATGGATTATCTAGAATTCCACTATGAACTTCTCCGTCCTTTTTCCCTTATTTTCTTCCTATGTATTATGGGATTATAAAATATGGGCATGATATTTTATAGAACATGTACAAATTCCGCATTCCATACTTAGCAACATTTTGGATCGCAGGTTCTCGGTCGGGTGAGCGGGCTTAAAATTGGGCCTCCATTGTTCCATGCCCTACAAATAGCACCCTGAGTTTCGTGATATACAAATTGACAAGTGCACTTGTGGACTGGCTAACTCAACATTGCACTTCTATTATTCTGTGTCCTCCAAACAACACTCCCAGTTCCCCGATATAGAAATTGACACAAAGAGTGCAGGACTAGTGGGGTGGAGATTGCCATTGTTTATGGATGCTTATCCCTATAAAGTATCTAATAGTATCTAAAAAATTATTTTATTTTTTATTTTTTCCCTATATAACATCTAAGAAATTATTTTGATACTAAAATAGCTCTTAGTAGTCACAACTAGACACAGAGGTACAAATCATTTGGGATTGCACTCTCCACAATATACAAATTGACTACCAGATTTCGACATCACCTGCTCTTCCATTTTACAGATTATGCATTCCAATTTTCGGAGAGATACAATTAGAAGGTCCGGAGCTCGCCTCCTTTGCAGACACTTTCTCATCATGTTTTGGATCCTTCTGTTTCCCGGTTCATGAAATATGCATCTCCAACATTGGTAGGTTGACATATGTTTATCTCCATCTATATAATCAGACAACGAATCTGGCCAACCACTGTTTCATTCGATGCTTTCGATATGTTTCTCTGTTATATACATATTCCACTCTAAATTTTCATGATCTACAATTCCATTGATAACTACTCTGTTATTTTTCCCCTTTATTTCTTCCTGTGTATTATGGGAGTATAAAGTATGGACCTAGTATCTTATAGAGCATGTACTAATTCCCATGATATTTTATAGAGCATGTACAAATTCCACATTCAATATATAGCAACATTTTGGATCGCGGATTCTCGGGTGGGCGGGCTCAAACTTGGACCTCCATTGTTTCATGGCCTACAAATAACACCCACAGTTCTGCGATATACAAATTGACAAGAGAACTTGCGGAGTGGCTGACTCAACATTTCACTTCCATTGTTTCTTGTCCTCCAAACAGTGCTCGTAGTTCCACGATATACAAATTGACGTAGGGAATGCAGGACTAGCAGGGTGGATATTGACATTGTTTACGGATGCTAGTCCCTATGAACTATCTAACAATATCTAAAATATTATTTTGAATACTAAATTAGCTATTAGTACTGACAACTGGACACAGAGGTATGAAACAGTTGGGATTGCACTCTCCGTAATATACAAATTGACTACCGGATTCATACATTGTCCGCTCTTCCATGCTACAGATTATGCATTCAAATGTTCAGAGCGATACAATTAGAATTTTAGGCCTTGCCTCCTTTGCAAACACCTTCTCAACCTGTTTTGGATTCTCCTATTGTTAGGTTCACGAAATCTACAATTCCAGTGCAATCACTGTACCACTGCTCACAAATGTTTCAAAGTATCTCTCACTGCCTTCCATCCCCACTAAATTCCTGTGCTTCTGGCTGTCCTACCATATCCTCTTTGTTGTTATGCATATTGCACTCAAAAAGTTTCGAGACATACAATTTGATCCTCGCACCCTCACCCTCAACGCTTGTACGTTGCAACCCTGTTTTGTAGCTGTCTTTTTTCCCCTGCCCCTGACCTCCATACTTTCTTACTATGCAATTAGAAACCTTTAATGCTAACAACTGACCATGCATAAACTGTCAACATTTTCATTAATGGCCAAAAACCTCGAGGAGATATCCCATTATTATGCATTAAACCAAGATGTGGGGAGAGTTATTTTGTCCCTTTCGATTGTTCATATCCAACATGCATCCTCGTGTTGGGCCACTCAAGAAATCTACAATGCTTAATCACTCATTGTAATATCCAACATGTTGGCATTTATATGTATGCAATCAGTACTGTTTAATGTTAACAACGCATCATGCAACATCCATCCAAATTGTCATTAATCAACGAAAGTCTCGAGGACATCTCCCATTCACTCGTTTTCGACCAAAATTTGTGCAGGGTTATATTATCCCTTCCAACTTTTCATTTCATTCATCGGATGGAACAAATAAAATTTCTTGTAGACTTATGGCACCAGGTCGACAATAGTTTTGTGGAGATGCAGTAAATATGTTCGCACAAGAGGACCAGAGATTTCATTGGTCCAGGGCATACTTTTACTATTCATCCCATTCCACCCAAAAAAAAGTGATTTGGACCTCTGGAATCGCTCGTGCAGGCTTCATTTGTAATGTCCCCCACCTCTTAGAGAGGTGATGATGAGAATCAGTGGCCTGGGAACCCCCACTAGGTCATAGTCTCACACTGAGGGGGTAAAAGTCAAGAAGTTAAAATTTATATTTTTAAGTTGACTTAAGAAAGGAAAAGGATAAAGGAGTAAAAGATAACTCAACAGAAGAATAGAAGATTAACCCTGGGAGTTAACCTAA
>JZKD02S0209199.1:750043-801849 GCA_000966675.3 Picea glauca
ACCTATTACTCATTCTGGTTTTGGATTAGCATTTTCTATTGCTCTTGAGAATTTAGTTTGGGGGTTTTGCTGTACAAACCCTTGTGAGAAACTCAGTGGTGAAATATCCACTCACTTTGTTCCACAACTTGGTCTCGGGGATGAAAGACTCCTCCACACCATTCTAGTCTCAACCCATCTCCATCTAGCACTTCAGAAGGTAGCAGAATGTATTGTTCTTGTGTTTCCATCAAGGGTGCACCATCATCTAGAGGGAGGTTCGATCTAGCTTATCCTGAGGGCCTGGGGCCATTCCTACAGTTGGGTTTTGTTTGCAGGGGCAGGACCATCAGTTTGAGGGATTTTTTGGAGGGTTATCATCATTCTACATTTTTCTACATATTGGGATGTCTTGGAGCCATAGGGCACCTCCTGTGATTCAGTAAAACTCAGATCTAGGGAGATCTTCTTGAGATCTGAGTCTGAAACTTATCCCACGGGATTCACATAGCCCGATCTATATTCTTGGAGAGTTTTAGAGAATTTGGAGGCCTTCTTCATCAGGTCCAAACTAACTAGGGTTTCAGTCATCCAGTGGGGTGCACCATTCAGTGGAGGAACTCAGATCTAAATGGTTTGAGAGTGGATTTGGGAATTTGGACATCTGGGTTGTCCTTACAGTTGCCCGATCTATCATTTGGCATATTTATCAGGATGATTGGACACTTTTGGTAGCAGGGCCGAATTATTGAGGGCTTCAGCATTCTAGCAAGGCATGGCACTTTCCAGCTTGGAGGTTGAGCATTAGTACGACTCAGATCTTCTTGATTCAGTCTTCATTGTATATCCATCCTTTGGAGGCTTATTTTGTATTTTCGGGAGCATTTTGTAGCAGCACATATCTATTGCTTGTACGAGCATCTGAGGTTTATGCCAAATTGGCCATCTATTGTATTGATCTAACATTGCTCATAATAAAAAGATCAGATCTTTGCTTGTGCTTCTACATCTTGAATATATTGTGATCTTCATGTTTTGATGAATGTTGTATGCACTTAATAACTCAATAAATACCTGCACATCAATAGATCAGTAGTAGTTAGTGATTCCAAGAAAGAATTTGGCTTGGGATCATTACAGTGGTATCAGAGCCTTGATCCTCCAAACCTGTGGAGAGATTGGTGCATGCAGAGGTACAGGGGAATTATTATGGGTCGGAGGAAGAAAAATAGCAGTGAAACAGAGGAAGAAATGGAAAGGTCAGGAGAAGACCATGAGCCTCAGGGCTTGGCTCTCTTAGTAGCCGAATTTGGTAAGTTCCAACAAAACATGAACCACACAAAGAGAACATTGGTCCAACAGTTGGATGAGTATCAGGAAACCAACAGAAGGGGACAAGCCGAAATCCCTGAAACCTTGAAGAAAGTTGATGAGAATCTACAGAAAATGAACGAGAACCAAACTAGGATAACTGACCTTTTGATGCAAGTAACCCATCGAGGCAAATATCCTGATACGTATGGGAATAAGGAGGTTGGAGGGTCCGGTGGAACCCATGAGGAAGTCAGATATAACCCGGAGAAAGCATCGGGATCCGAAGGAAGTCTTGGAGGTGGCACGTTCCATGGGAATATGGGTAGCAGGACCAATGATACAGGAGCATCCAGAACCCATCAAGCGATCCAACGCGGGGAGGAAAGAAAAGACAGCTGGAGAGCGCCAGCATTCAAACTTTGAAATATTTTGATATTTGATGCCGCCAAACATTAATGCATTGGTATAATGAAGCGCATTTGTACATGTAACGGACCTTGAGCAGATAAGCTCTCGTCCTTAGGTAGATGAGGCATTTATTAGATTTAATGCAGGTATATAAATTAATTAAGTCGAGATTAGACAGTTTTGCTTTCAAGAGGGAAAACAGAATATAGGCACCCTCCTTTGTATTATTGTAATTCATTCAGAGATGATTCAGATTATTAAGATTATCAGCATTAGCATTCAAGAGCAAAGGAGAGCAAAGCAGAGAACTGGTGAAAAATCCCCATGTACAGATATTGAATTAATAAGAAAGCTTTGATTCAATTCCATGGCTGTGATTATTCTCTGTGTATTGTTGATATTATGTTGTTTCTTACTTGCTTCTTGTTATGCTTTCATTGTATATGTTGCATATGTAATTTCATGGAAGATTAGGAATCTGGGAGAGAGACGAGATTGAGTCTCCATTGTTTCTTTGACTGATCCGGTAGATTCCTGCATAGAGTGCAGTTGAATTCCTCTGCATAGAGTGCATTGAGGAGGCCAGGCAGTTGAACTCGTGTTCTCATCTACCCAGAGTTGTGTTGGTTTATTCGGACCGTGCAGGCGACATGCAGGTTTGATTGAAGACTCAGAGGCAAGCCGGGGAAGAGGAGAATAGGAAAGCCTTGATTCAATTCCATGGATGTGTTTATTCTCTATGTGCTGGTGGCATTATGCCTTTGCATATTTGCTTCTTGTTACGTATTTCTTTCATATGCTGCATATGTGATTTTATGAAAGAATTGAAATCTGAATGTCTGAGTGGAAAGTGGGTGGAAGACAGAACGAAGAAGTCACTAGTCACGAGGAATAGTCGTGGGTTGGAGAACCATCTCGTAGAGAGACACTCCTTGTTCGAAGGTGCAGCAAGGATAAAGGGGACGTGAAGTCTACAGAGCAAACAAAAGAAAGTTCGAAGGTTGGGAAAAGCAGAAGCATCAAAAGAATCACGAGGAGTGCGACTCAAGGTCGTGGCTTGGGTGTTTCGGGAGCTCGTTGATTAAATCTCTTGATTCACATAGAGGAGATCGTGGAATCGCTAGAAGCAATGTCTCGGCAGTTTCGCGCATAGTCAAGTTGACATGGCGAGAGATCTCGGGACATCGGGTCTCGGGAATATAAGGGTCAAGATATTTGGTCTCGCGAGGGGCGAGGAAGTGAGAGGTGAGATAGAAAGTTATCGACATCTCGGTGTTTCGGATCTCGGGAGTTGGGACCCAGAAAGTATAGTGACGCGAGTCGCGATAGCGTGAGTGATAGGAATCTGGACCAGGGGTCTAAAATTTGGTCAATTTTCAAAGTGCTCGGAATGCGACGAAAACGGTGCCATTGCGTCCGTCTCGTTCTCCTGATTCCGGAGGTATATTTATTTTCGCAAACGGAGTCCGTATGGAGAAGTTATCGAGGTCTGTTCGCCGAGACAAACAGGGAAAATTTTGATGCTGACTGGGCAGGCCGTACAACTAACATGGCAGGTCGTACAACTAACGTGGTGGTCGTACAGTGACGTGGCAGGACCGTACGAGACACGTGGCAGCTCCTGGGCATGACACGTGTCATGCATATTTGGCAATTTCGGTGTATGTTTGGACCAATTGGGATGTGACACGTGTCACCACTTAGAAGGTGACACGTGGAACATGATGACATCAGCATCCTGCATGGTAGGCTGATGTGGCAGGATGACGCAGCATTGACTGGACCGTACGGAAAAGACGTGGCAAGCGTTGGTTGGTTGACGATTGGAAAATACAGAGACGACACGTGTCAAGTTTTGAGCAAATGTTATGAGGACACGTGGCCCAATCGAAGGGCGCCACGTGTCCCCTCATTTTGGTCTATGTTTGGTTTATTAAAAAGTTATATCAAGGCTGTGGGGTTCGACCCCAGGACCTCCCACTCGCGCCGAGTTTTAACAAAGTTCGCCAAGCCACTATGCCATGCATTAATCCTTACTATACATATGGCGGAAAATACATTTGAAGTTGAATTGAAAGATTCATGGCGGGAGTTCGGGCCGGGGCTTAGCCCCGACCCACATTCATATCACCGTAACATATGACTTCAACCATATATCGCGCGGGGTTTTGTTACGTTGAAATATCCAATGCATATTTTATATGGTTTGCGTTGAAGTTTTAACCCCATTACATTATATTGCATGTGACCGAAACAATGCAAACAGTTTGTGCGCGTTTTTTGAATTGGTATTTTCCAATGGAATACCCGCAGTCATATACGTATCCATGTGACCATTTGCAATGGCGCGCGGGAGGATTTTCATTATTTTAAACCGTGGTTTTAAAAGTTAATGTGACCACATTTTATATAACCGCACGGGGGTTTTGTAACCATGCCTTTGGTGTAAATACGCGCGTGGATTTAATTTTTGGTTTGCAAACGGTTAACATCCATTCAGCCCGACACTTGGCAAACCCACAATGATTTTTTTAAACAGTTAGCCCTTCATGCGCACGGGATGTGGCCACATGGCCCCATGCGCCCAACACCTCCATTTCGGGGGGCTATAGTCGCGCTAACGGTGCGACAGTTTGCACCAATTACGGGACGCGCGTGGGTTCTAGGTTTTGGCACGAGAAACGTCTAGAGCTAGGTTCAGAATTTCCCACAGGTGCGAAATGGCGAATAGGTTACAGCAGGCTTGAAGGAGAAAAATGGCAGAATGCATAACTTCTTCAATTTTTGGCCAAATGAGGACCTGTAAAAGCCCAGCTAGGGGTTTTTGGACGTTCTGAGTCCATTGGCATAGCTTTCATAGGCATTTGAATACTTTTAATGCAGTTTTTTAACCATTTAAGTTTGAGGAAGCTCCATGAAGCTTAAAGCCCTCATTGTTTGAGGCATTGCTCAGATGAGCACATAACCATTTTCTGAGACTGAATAGTCATTCTTGGCTGTTTATTATGCTCTGAACACATTGGGATAGGTTGAAGATCAATTGGAGGACTTCTACAGGTAGTTTTTCCTCATTCTTTCTCAGGGAGGCTTGGAGGCCACTTGTAGAAGAGGTCATTGCTGGATGAGCCATTATCCATTTGCAGAGTTTTGACAGTCAAATTTGGGGTTTTTATGTATTCTGAACTCAATGGTATAGTCTGTAAATCCATTTGGGTTGAGAAGAAGCTTGTAAAGAGAATTTGACAAACTAATCCCAAAGATCCAAGTCCATTGAAGGAGGCTCAAGGAGACGTAGCCCAGAGAGGGGTGAACTCCTTTATCATCTTGGTATTGTTGTGAGTTTGTTGTGTTATTTTCTGCACTTTACATTGTTGTGTATATGTTTATAACACATAATTAATCTTGTAAAATAACATTCCTCACACATATACATTGACAAGAAGGAACCAAGAACTTAACACATAAACCAACTTGCACATTTCAACACATGAAGCAAGGTCCTGTTAAGATTTATTTTATGAGGTAGAGGGTGCTTGCATAGCATAACAAGTCAGCCTTCTATTTTCAGATCAGTGAGGTTCCGATACGCCGAGGGAAGGTCGACGTTTACCAGAGACATCGGGTCTCGGGGATATGGGGTCAAGTATTCATATTGTTGAATTCGCGAAGTTGCGAAAGCCGATCCTCTGATAACCAAGGAAGGGAGGATCACGCGGGTGAAGAGTCACTATGGGTAGGAAGGGTTCCCACAAGGGGAATAGAAGAACCTTTGTGTTCTTCGGGCCGAGAGAAGAGAAGGTCTTGGTGAGAGCGACTGTGTCGTCGTGGGTAGGGAGTTTGTGTCAAGTGGTATTAGAGCCTGAATATCTTGTCTGTATATTTCAGGTGAGGGGAGTGAAGGAGGAAAGGAAAGCACTCTGATACTCACGACTTGCGTCAAGTGGTATCAGAGTGGGAAGTGGAGTTCTCTTTGTTCAGGTAGCAGAGAGAAGCAGATACACCATGCCGCTGAGATGGGAGAGACAGTCACCTGATCGTGAAGACAGGGATGCGTGAAGAAGGGGAAGGCCGGCAGGGAATCCAGAAATGGAACGTCAAATACGAGATCTCAGGGAGAGACTCGAAGAGATGGAGACCACCCAAAGGCGCGGAGCTGGCACTGGGGAGTTCAGTGATTCTGAAGTTGAAGAAGAAGATGGACACGATGTTGAAGAAGTCACGGTAGAGGATGCATCAACATAAAGGCTGATCAGAGCCATTTTGAGGATGAGATCGAAGACGAAGATGGACATTCCCACCTTTGAGGGCAGTCTAAATGCTGAAGAGTTGTTGGACTGGATCCGAGCACTCGATACGTACTTCGATTATGAGGATATCGAAGAGGACAAGAAAGTGAGACATGTTGTCACTAAGATGAAAGGACATGCAACCTTATGGTGGGATGAATTGTAGGCTGATAGGTGCTGCAAGGGAAAACAGAAGATCAAGAACTGGGATCGGATGATCGCCAAGATGAAGGAAAAGTTCATTCTGAAAGACTACCAGATCACACTGTTCAGGCGCATGCAGAACCTGAGGCAGAAGTTGATAACGGTGAAGGAGTACACCGAGGAATTTTACAGGCTCAACATTCGAGCTGGTCATCGGGAGAGTGATGATGAAAAGGTGGCGAGGTATCTGAATGGTCTGAGATATGACATTCAAGATGAATTGAGCATGCTGACCATCCGCACAGTTGAGGATGTGTACCACATGGCTCTGAAAGCCGAAGAGAAGCTGAGCCGCAAGCAAGGACAGCGAGGGCGAGGCAGGAGTCAGCCCCGAGGCAAGGCGGTTGCCCAAGAAAGAACTCAGAAGCCCAAGGCGGAATGGCAGAAGCCTCAGGGTAGAGGTGAGAGAGGTGGTACCTTACAGAAGAGGCAGCCACAACCAGAACAAAGGCAACAATATGCTGAACCGAGGAGGTAGCATACTGAGCAGGGTGGTGGATATGCTGACGCCAATGAAATTCCTCGTACTCAAGGTAGAGGAAGAGGCAGAGGAGGAATTATCACATGTTTTACATGTGGGAAAGACGGACACAAAGCCGTGGATTGTCCAGATAGGAAAATGGATAGAGGAAAGGCTCACATCACGGAGGCGCAGAGACGTGATGCTGAGAGCGAAGATGCAGACAGCGGAAGGTCGTTTGGGATGCATAAGATTATTTTGACACCTGAGAAAGAGGTGGAAATCTTAGTGCAGTGGAGCAGACTGTTCAGGACGGCTTGTACAGCCAAGGACAGAAAGTGAAAGGTCATAGTTGACAGTGGGAGCACTGACAATCTAATTTCGACCGAGATGGTGGAAAAACTAGAGCTGGAAACAACTAAGCACCTGAGTACATATAAAGTCTCATGGTTATAGAAAGGACACTGAGTAAGTGTCAATAAACAATGCTTAGTTAAATTTAAAATTGGGAATTATCATGATGAGATTCTGTGTGATGTCATTCCCATGGACGTATGTCACATACTGTTGGGTAGACCATGGAAGTATGATAGAAATGTTGTTCATGATGGAAGGATGAACACATACACCTTGGAGAAGGATGGGAGAACCCATAGACTGCTTCCGATAAAAGATAAATAAGTGAATTCGGAAGTGAGCAGTGCAATACTTCTCATGAGTGGGAAATAACTTCTCACAAAGTTGGAGAAGAATGAAGATCCACAATTCTTTGTTGTCAAGAAACCCAGAATTGTCCTGACAAGCACAAGAGTGGATGACTTGCCAGAAGAGGTTCAGGAACTACTGGGAGAGTTCGCTGACATCATAGTGGACGAACTACCTCGTTCGTTTCCACCGATGCGGAGTGTGAGTCATCACATCGACCTCATACCCGGGGCAAGCTTACCAAACAAGGCAGTGTACAGGTTGAAACCTCAGGAGAACAAGGAGGTCAAGAGGCAGGTACAGGATATGCTGGATAAAGGACTGGTGAGGGAGAGCCTTAGTTCGTGTTTCGTTCCAACGGTACTGAGTCCGAAGAAGGATGGAGGCTGGAGAATGTGTACAGACTCCAGGGTGATAAATAAAATCACCATCAGGTACAGGTTTCCACTGCCGAGAATGGATGACTTGATGGATTGCCTAAGCGGGGCAAATTATTTTTCAAAGATAGATCTCAAGATCGGATATCATCAGATCCGGATGAGAGAGGGAGATGAATGGAAGACAACATTCAAGACAAACGAGGGTTTGTACGAATGGCTGGTCATGTTGTTTGGGTTGACAAACGCGCCAAGAACTTTTATGAGGCTGATGAATGAAGTCCTGCGGGAATTCATTGGCAAATTTGTGGTCGTATACCTGGACGACATACTGATATTCAGCAAGACAAAGGCTAAACACTTGAGGCATTTAGCCATAGTGATGAAAAGGATACAGCAGGAGAAGCTGCTAATCAATTTGAATGAATGCTCGTTCATGCAGACATAACTCATTTATTTGGGTTCTGTAATCTCGGGAAATGAATTGAAGATGGATCCTGAGAAGGTATAAGTAATCAGGAATTGGCCATCGCCGAGGAATGTTTTGGAGGTAAGGAGCTTTCATGGACTGGCTAGTTTCTACAGGAAATTCATTCGAAATTTCAGTGGAATTAGCGCAGCAATGATGGACACAGTGAAGAAGCGGCGTAAAGTTTTTCATTGGACAGTCGAGGCTGAGAAGAGCTTCAATCTGTTGAAGCGGAAGATAACTGAGCATCCAATTCTGGTGCTGCCAGATTTTCAAAAGACCTTCCAAGTGAAGTGTGATGCTAGTGGATATGCTGTTGGAGGGGTCCTGAGTCAATATGACAGACCTGTTGCATATTACAGCGAGAAGCTGGATGATGCAAAGCTGAAGTACTCCACGTACGACAAAGAGTTCTATGCCATCATACAGGCATTGAAAAAGTGGAGGCATTACTTGATATCCAAGGAATTCATTTTGTACATCGACAATCACGCATTGCAGTTCGTGAGTCAACATGAGAAGTTGATCCAGAAGCATGCGAAATGGGTAGAGTATATGCAAAATTTTACATTCGTGATCAAACACATTTCAGGAACTACTAATAGAGTAGCTGATGCCTTGAGCAGGAAATGCTTGTTGTTGCAGGAGTTCAGAGTCAAAACCTTGGGTTTTGAAAATTTAAAGGATATGTATGCAGGTGATGCAGATTTTACAGAAGCATATGAGGCAGCTGAGAATCTAGTTCTCAGGGATTGGAGTCCGTGGTTGGAATATATGATCCAGGAGGGATTTCTATTAAGAGGCAATCAACTGTGCATTCCAGATTGCTCCATGAGGGAGAATTTGGTGAAGGAAAAACACAGCGGTGGCTTAGCAGGTCATTTCAGACATGACAAAACGTTCGCCAAGCTGAGCGAATCGTATTTTTGGCCGGGGATGCACACTGATGTCAAATGGTTTGTTGACAGGTGCAGGATATGTCAACATGCGAAGGGCCGAAAGAAGAACACAGGGTTCTATCAGTCGTTTCCCATACCTGAGAGGCCATGGGAAGCCATCAATATGGACTTTGTGTTGGGTTTGCCGAGAACGCAGCGAGGAGTTGATTCCATCTTTGTGGTGGTGGAAAGGTTTTCAAAGATGGCACATTTTATTCTGTGTCATAAGACCAGCGATGCGACCCACATCACAAATTTGTTTTTCAAAGAGATTGTCCGATTGCATGGATTGTCGAGAAGCATAGTCTCGGATCGAGACACAAAGTTCATAGGTCATTTTTGGAGGACGCTATGGAGGAATTTGGGGAATGACTTAGAATTCATTTCTACATACCATTCGCAGACAGATGGACAGACAGAAGTGGTTAATAGAATCCTGGGAGATCTATTGAGAAGTCTGGTGACAGATCATCACAACAGCTGGGATCAGATCCTACCACAGGCAGAATTTGCGTACAACGATTCAGTGAATCGGAGTACAGGTAAGAGTCCATTCAGAATTTTGTATAGGACACAACCAAAGGGAGTTTCTGAACTCAGGGAGTCAGAACAAGCTGAAACTAGCAGCGCGAGTGCGGAAATATTCACTGAGGCGATGCAGGAACTTCACACGCAGGTGAAGCAGCGATTGCAGAAATCGAACCAAGAATATAAGCGCAGAGCCTACCTGAGGAAGAGACAACTTCAGTTTGAAGTTGGGGACATGGTTCTGGCACACTTAAGGAAAGAAAGGTTCCCAAGGGGGACCTATAAGAAGCTCAAGATGAAGAAAATCGGGCCATGCAGAATCCTGAGGAAGTTTGGGGAGAATGCATATGAGCTTGAGTTGCCAGAGGGCATCAGGATATCTCTGATTTTCAATATTTAGGACTTATACCCATACAGGGCCAAGGATGCAGAAGCTAAAACTGATGAACCAGTGATCCAGTGGAAGAAACAATTACCAGTTGCACAAGAACCGCAGATGGAGTGCATACTGGAGAAGCGAGCAGGAAAGAAGACCAGGCGGAAGCAATATTTTGAATACCTGGTGAAATGGAAGAACCACCCAGTGGAGGATGCCAGCTGGGAAATAGAGGCAGTCATACAGAAGCATGGTCACACCATGCAGGATCTCATGGACAGGAGCCCATGAAATCTTTTGAGCCGAGGAGTATGATGCAGGAGCATCCACAACTCATCAAGCGAGCCAACGCAGGGAGCAAAGAAAAGACAGCTGGAGAGCGCCAGCATTCAAACTTTGAAATATTTTGATATTTGGTGCCGCCAAACATTAATGCATTGGTATAATGAAGAGCATTTGTACATGTAATGGACCTTGAGCAGATAAGCTCTCGTCCTTAGGTAGTTGAGGCATTTATTAGATTTAATGCAGGTAGATAAATTAATTAAGTCGAGATTAGATAGTTTTTCTTTCAAGAGGGAAAACAGAATATAGGCACCCTCCTTTGTATTATTGTAATTCATTCAGAGATGATTCAGATTATTGAGATTATCAGCATTAGCATTCAGGAGCAAAGGAGAGCAAAGCAGAGAACTGGTGAAAAATCCCCATGTATAGATATTGAATTAATAGGAAAGCTTTGATTCAATTCCATGGTTTCGATTATTCTCTATGTATTGTTGATATTATGTTGTTTCTTACTTGCTTCTTGTTATGCTTTCATTGTATATGCTGCATATGTAATTTCATGGAAGATTGGGAATCTGGGAGAGAGACGAGATTGAGTCTCCATTGTTTCTTTGACTGAGCCGGGAGATTCCTGCATAGAGTGCAGTTGAATTCCTCCGCATAGAGTGCGTTGAGGAGGCCAGGCAGTTGAACTCGTGTTCTCATCTACCCAGAGTTGTGTTGGTTTATTCGGACCGTGCAGGCGACGTGCATGTTTGATTGAAGACTCGGAGGCAAGTCGGGGAAGAGGAGAACAGGAAAGCCTTGATTAAATTCCATGGATGTGTTTATTCTCTATGTGCTAGTGGCATTATGCCTTTGCATATTTGCTTCTTGTTACGTATTTCTTTCATATGCTACGTATGTGATTTTATGGAAGAATTGAAATCTGAATGTCTGAGTGGAAAGTGGGTGGAAGACAGAACGGAGAAGTCACCAGTCGCGAGGAATAGTTGTAGGTTGGCGAACCATCTCATAGAGAGACACTCCTTGTTCGAAGGTGTAGCAAGGATAAAGGGGACATTAAGTCTACAGAGCGAACAGAAGAAAGTTCGAAGGTTGGGAAAAGCAGAAGCGTCGAAAGAATCACGAGGAGTGTGACTCAAGGTCGTGGCTTGGGCATTTCGGGAGCTCGTTGAGTAAAGCTCTTGATTCACGTAGAGGAGATCGTGGAATCGCGAGAAGCGAAGTCTCGGCAGTTTCGCGCATAGTCAAGTTGACACGGCGAGAGATCTCGGGACATCGGGTCTCGGGAATAGAAGGGTCAAGAGATTTGGTCTCGCGAGGGGCGAGGAAGCAAGAGGCGAGATAGAAAGTTATCGGCATCTCGGTGTTTCAGATCTCGAGATTTGGGACCCCAAAAGTATAGTGACGCGAGTCGCAATAGCGCAAGGTTCTGATACGCCGAAGGAAGGTCGACGTTGACCAGAGACATCGGGTCTTGGGGATCCGGGGTCAAGTATTCAGGTTGTTGAATTCACGAAGTCGCGAAAGCTGATCCTCCGATAACCAAGGAAGGGAGGATCACGTGGGTGAAGAGTCACTGTGGGTAAGAAGGGTTCCCACGAGGGGAACATAAGAACCTTTGCATTCTTCGGGCCGAGAGAAGAGAAGGTCCTGGTGAGAGCGACTGTGCCGTCATGGGCAGGGAGTTTGCGTCAACCAATCATAGGCCATATGTGCTAGTATTCATAGATGAACTGCTAGGCTGACACTGAGTTAGCAGAGCTAACCCCAGACCATACATGCCCACATTCACAAATGAGAAAGGGCAGCATGAACAGGTTGAAGATTTTGTGGAACAATTAGCCAGGAGTACCAGGGAATACTATAGCTTGGATATGAAAGTTCAAAGAAAGATGTCCCTAGATCAGTATTGTCAACTCAGGTTCAAAAACCAACCTAGGATGAACCACAGGGGAAGCTTTGAGTTTGAGTGAAGGGCAGGGAAGATATATATTCCATACTTTGATGGTACGGCTAAGATGACAGCACAAGCATGGGTGCAGAAGCTAGATACTTACCTACAGCTTAACCCCATGAGAGAGATGGAGGCCATCAAGTCTTCCACTATGTACTTGGATGGAAAGGCCCATTATTGGTGGTACCATGGGCTCACCACACTCGAAAACAACCAGATTGTATCCTATACAGAATTCACTCAGAGGCTCATTGATAGATTTGATCTAGGAGATCCTAAGTTACATTTCTAGGAGCTCACCCAACTCAAGCAAACAAGTACGACTGAGGCATACATTGATGACTTCCATAGGTTGGAAGTGATGGTGAAATATGTGTCTCCAACCAGGCTCATGATGCTCTTTATAGAAGGATTGATGGAACCCTTGAAGGGTTGGGTTAAGGCCTTCAAGCCTACTAGCCTACAGGAAGCCATTTGGAAGACGAGGGATCTAGGTCCAGCTACTAAACCAAAATTCATGCCCAGAACACCTCTTAACAATGGTGGAAGAGATCAAAGGCCTCCAATAAACCAGGAAGGACGTGACCCTAAGGTTTATGACAATGGCCATGGCAGAATAGATGACAACACTAGGAGGGAACTGAGAAGGAAGCAACTCTGCTTCACATGCAAGGAGCCATGGAATACCTCACACAAGTGCATGGGATGAGGACAGGTACATTACATTGAGGTCACTTCAAATGATAAATAAGAGGATGAGTATGGTCAGATACAAAACATGGAGGCCGAAACATTAGAGGTAGCAGAAGAGGAGGTTCTAGAACTAGACTGTGCAGCTGGAGAGAAGGCTACATTGGCATCTATCAGCGGGGTACCCAAGTTCAACACCTTCAGGATAAGAGGGGTCTTGAAAGGACAGAGAGTGTCGATTCTGATTGATGGAGGAGCTTCCCACAATTTCATTGATCTAACATTATTGAAGAGGAGGCACATACCTACAATAGAGTTTGAAGGATTCAAAGTGGAGGTAGCAGGTGGTAGTACTATGCCCTATAAAAGATACATACCAGGTATGAAACTCACCTTGGGAAGGCATGAGTTAGTTCAGTATGTGTATGTGATGGATCTTCCCGATACCAACATCATCCTAGGGGTGCAGTGTCTTAGAACTTTAGGACCCATCACCACAAATTACAAGACCATGGAAATTTCCTTTGTGGAGGAAGGAGGACGAAAGATTGTGCTCAGAGGCATGACAGATAACTCTGCCAGAGTGGTCACAACCAAGAGGATGGAAGCCATCTACAGAAGGGAATAAATTGTATACGCAGCGGAATGTAAGGTCTCAACATGGGTGGATGAGAAGGGAAAGGTTCATTACACACCAGAGATCAAAAGAATCCTTGACAAGCATTAGAAAGTGTTTGGGCCGATTCCTCCAGGTGTGCCACCAGACAGGGAGTTTGAGCACATCATTGAGATAGAATAAGGGGCTAAGCCTGTTATCACCACACCCTATAGTCATCCCAAGAAGTATAAAGATAAGATATAGAAGGCCATCAAGGATCTTCTATACATGGGACACATCAGACCGAGTTCAAGCCCATTTACTTCATCAGTAGTCTTGGTGAAGAAGTAGGATGGAACAATGAGAATGTGAAATGACTTCTGGGATTTGAATAAAAAGACGATAAAAAATAGGTACCCCATACCTAGGATTGATGAGTTGTTGGATGAGCTGCATGGAGCTATATATTTCACAAAAATTAATCTCCGCTCGAGCTACCATCAAATCAAGCTGAGGTAGGAGGACATCTCAAAAACAACCTTTAGGTGTCACTACGACCATTACAAGTTTTTGGTTATGCCCATCAGGTTAACCAATTCCCTAGCCACATTTCAGTCTTGCATGAACCATGTGTTCAACAAACAACTAAGGAAACACTTGTTGGTATTCTTTGATGACTTTCTCTTTTACACCAAGACCTGGGAGGAACACCTTCAACATGTGGACCAAATCCTATCAATCATGGAAGAACAATCACTATATGCCAAGGAATCCAAGTGTGAGTTTGGAATGACAGAAGTGCTTTACTTGGGACACATCAGAGGGGAAAAAGGGGCACAGGTACACCAGGATAAAATAACAGCCATTAGGGAATGGCCTACTCCGAAAACACTCACAGAACTGAGGGGATTCCTGGGCCTATGCACATACTACAAGAAATTTGTCAAAGGGTTTTCTCAATTGTGCACACCCTTGACTGATCTGACCAAAAAGGGGTCCTTCAAATGGAATGATGAGGCCCAAGTCATGATGGAGAAAATGAAAGAGGTCATGAGCACCTGCCCAGTTCTAGCTCTTCCTAATTTCGGCATACCCTTTACTTTGGAGTGTGATGCCTCGGGGGAAGGTATAGGGGTCGTTTTGATGCATAATAGGCAACCCCTTGCCAATGAAAGTTGGAAACTCAAGGGTCCTGAACTACTTTACAACATTTACAACAAAGAAATATTGGCTATCATGCATGCACTAGCCAAATTCAGGCAATATTTGGTAGGTGCAAGGTTTGTGGTAAAATCATACCATAACAATCTTAAATATATATTGGAGAAGAAGGATTTGAATGAAAGACAACAAAAATGGGTAAGAAAAATACATGACTACAACTTTGTCATTGAATTCGTCAAAGGGAAGAACAACGCAGTGGCCGATGCATTATCCAGAAGGCCATCCATTTTTTCCATGTCCGATATGTCAGTCGACTGGAAGGAACACTTGATAGTGGAATATGCAAAGGATTAGTTCGCTTGTCAACTGTTGGACAAGCAAATACAGGTTGACAACTTCAGGGTCATAAATGACCTCATCTATTACAAAGGCCGGATTTTTTAGTGCCTAGATCAACTCTCAAAAATAAGATCCTACATGCATGTCATAACTCACCAGTAGCAGGGCATCAGGGCACCAGTAAGACGTACAGGCAGGTGAGAGAGAGGTTTGCATGGAAAGGCCTCAAGGAAGATGTGATGAAGCATGTCAAAGAATGCACTACATGCCAAGAAAACAAGGATGAGCACACGCACCCTGCAGGACTGTTGTAGCCTCTACCTATTCCAGAGCACAAGTGGGAAAGTATATCCATGGATTTCATCACCGGGTTTCCCAAAGCATAGGGGAAATATTGCATTTTCGTGGTGGTAGACAGGTTGACAAAGTTTGCAAACTTTTTTCCCATAGCCATAGACTTCAGTGCAGCACAGGTGGCCGAATTATTTTTCGGAGAGGTGTTCACACTACACGGCCTACCCAAAACCATCATTAGTGACAGGGACAATAGATTCATGAGTATGTTTTGGCAGGATTTGTTCAGATTAGTGGGTACAACATTGACTCCTAGTACTAGCTATCACCCTCATATGGATGGTCAAACTGAGATAGTCAACAAATGGGTGGAAGGTTACCTCAGAAACTACATAGTAGGACAACAGAAAGCATGGGTCAGATGGTTACATCTGGGAGAATATTGCTACAACACCACCCAACATATGTCCATTGGCATGCCACCCTTCAGAGCTTTATATAGCTATGATCCTTTATCATTTGTGGAGATTGCATTTGGTGACAGCAGGGCTCTGATGATACAGGATTGGATATAGCAGAGCCAAGACATTCTCATGGAATTGAAGGATCATTTACAGAGGGCACAAAACCAGCAAAAGGTCCAAGCAGACAAGAACATAGTTGATCGTACCTTTGAGGTTGGCGATTTAGTCTATTTGAGGTTGCAACCATACAGGCAGGCCTCCACTAAAAGAAGCAGAGCGGAGAAACTGCAACCACATTTCTTTGGACCTTACATAGTCAGTAGGAGGATAGGGGCAGTAGCTTATGAGTTGGAGCTTCCACAGGGTAACGAAATTCACAACATCTTCCATGTCTCGTGCCTTAAGAAATCCCTCGGTCAACACGTCAGGCCTATTGAGGCATTACCTCCCATGGATGAGGAGGGACATCTTGTTTTGATTCTAGAGGAGGTGTTAGAAGTCTGAGAGAAGAGGCTCCAAAACCAAATAATCAAGGAGTATTTGATCAAGTGGAAGGATTTACCCATTGAGGATGCCACTTGGGAGCAGGAGCACATGGTTAGAGAAGCAGGTTTGGAATTGTTTGAGGACAAGCAATTTTAAGCAGGGGAGACTGTAATGTCCCCCACCTCTTAGAGAGGTAATGAGGAGACTCAGTGGCCTGAGCACCCCCACTAGGTCATAGTCTCACACTGAGGGGGGGAAAATTCAAGAAGTTAAAATTTATATTTTTAAGTTGACTTAAGAAAGGAAAAGGATAAAGGAGTAAAAGATAACTCAACAGAAGAATAGAAGATTAACCCTGGGAGTTAACCTAACTCAACAGATAATTAGAAGGAAAAGTATAAGTAATAGGCTGGGGTGCACCTATTACTCATTCTGGTTTTGGATTAGCATTTTCTATTGTTCTTGAGCATTCAGTTTGGGAGTTTTGTTGTACAAACCCTTGCAAGAAACTCAGTGGTGAAATATCCACTCACCTTGTTCTGCAACTTGGTCTCGAGGATGTAAGACTCCTCCACACCATTCTAGTCTCAACCCATCTTCATCTAGTGCTTCAGAAGGTAGCAGACCATATTGTTCTTGTGTTTCTAGCAAGGGCGCACCATCATCTAGAGGGAGGTTCGATCCAGCTTATCCTAAGGGCCTGGGGCCATTCCGACAGTTGGGTTTTGTTTGCAGGGGCAGGACCATCAATTTGAAGGATTTTCTGGAGGGTTATCATCATTCTACATTTGTCTGTAGATTGGGACATCTTGGAGCCATAGGGGACATCCTGTGATTCAGTAAAACTCATATCTAGGGAGATATGAGTCTGAAACTTCTCCCACGGGATTCTTATAGCCTGATCTATATTCTTGGAGAGTTTTAGAGCATTTGGAGGATTCCTTCATCAAGGTCTAACCAACTAAGGTTTCATTCATCTAGTGGGGTTCACCATTCAGTGGAGGAACTCAGATCTACAGGGTTTGAGAGTGGATTTGGGAATTTGGACATCTGGGTTGTCCTTACAGTTGCTCGATCTATCATTTGGCATATTTCTTGGGATGATTGGACACTTTTGGTAGCAGGGCCAAATTATTGACGGCTTCAACATTCTTGCAGGGCATGGCACTTTCCATCTTGGAGGTTGAGCATTAGTACAGTTCAGATCTACTTGATTCAGTCTTCATTGTATATCCAGCCTTTGGAGGCTTATTTTGTATTGTCGGGAGAATTTTGTAGCATCTCATATCTATTTCTTGTACGACCATCTGAGGTTTATGCCAGATTGACCATCTATTGTATTGATCTTACATTGCTCATAATAAAAATGTTATAGCTTTTCTTGTGCTTCTACATCTTGAATATATTGTGATCTTCATGTGTTGATGAATCTTGTATGCACTTAATAACTCAATAAATACCTGCACATCAATAGATCAGTAATAGTTAGTGATTCCAAGAAAGAATTTGGCTGGGATCATTACAACGTTCCTGAGGTTTTTGACTCTAAGGAGGTGGTCTCTTGGTGCACCAAAAAATACATTCCATGCCAAAGAATTATTCCACTGCCCAACCATTCTCCTATTTCTTTGTCACCTTGGCTCTTCCGCAAGATGTTAAAATTGTTGAACCCAACATTGACATTCAGAGGACAAGACTGCAAACAGTTTCTAGAAAAACATCATAATGGTTTGGACATCTTAGCGGAATTACTCTAAGACTTGAAAACAGTTCCTGAAGATATCACAAGGCTGCAGGTAAGTTCCTTTAGAAATCCATTTCGGGAAATTGCTTGGTTGGTTACAAGAATAACGACACAGGCATCCACAACAAGCATTTCCCATATAATTATTTATATTTTGTATTTCACAGTCAAGGAAAAATACATGTTCGATTGGGGGAAGCTAATTTCGATTGAGCTCTGCTCCCAGTTGTCACGATTCAAAGAATCGAATAAATTTTATATGTCATCCTACTTGATTTTTGCAATTGTGTATTGTTGTCCATTCCCAAAACTTTCTCTTTCCAATAAAATAAACTGTGGATTCGACCCAGTAACATTCTGGCATGAGGCCCTGTGGAGACACAAGGCGTCCCATTGTTTTTATGAAGTTTTTAATGGCTTTGTCTCAATTTTCAAAGATTTACTGCTAGGCAAGGATGCTCCGTGGATGTCTGGCCATGCAACCAAGTTTTTGAACAGGAAGGGCACACTTGAGCAAGAGGAGAATCACAGTGTCTTCATGGTCTTTGGCTCTAAGTAAAATCATTCCTTCCTTCCATGCCACATCACGGACAAGATGTTTGTTGTAGAAATAGCAAGGTAATACAACCACTCGTTGCATTTTTTCCATGACAAGAAAAAAAAACAGTTCATTCCCCTGCCCTGGAAAGTCGGAGACTTCATGTGCAGAAACATCAACAAGATTGACGAGTTTGTTTCCCATTTTAAGAAATTGAACCTAACGTACACTGAAAGGATAAAAGGGTTCGACCCTAATGGAATTTTTCGAGAACATTTACTAGGTGTTGGATTTAACACCTCTTTTATCCATACATGCCTGACACAAGATAGGAACAATGTTGACAACAATCCTGCTTCTACCGATTGTGACACAGAGAGATTGCAAAGCACTAATGAATTGTATAGACAACATGAAAAAGTATCTGATGAGAAGAGTACCTAGTCCCTCGCCAACACTCCCAAGAGAACGACATCATGGAGCATTGCTTCAACGGTCAACCCCAGTAAGAAAGAAACACAGAAATCTTCAAATGGAGGAGGATATAAGAACCCTCCTCGCATAAATATTGATAGTTCCCACAAAATTCCACTGACAGAGAAGAGAAAAAACAATGCATGGCAGGCGAAGGAATCCCAAATTGAAAGTGGAAATCTGCAACTTGAAATTGAAGCTAAGCACATGTAGAAAATTGGGTCGTCCATGGTGGAAATATCAGACACTGACTTTTTTGACATAGATGAATCCTTCATAATCCAGAGCGCTATTTTTGACAGCCAATCTAAAAGTCTGGTCATTGAAAAGAGAGACGCAACAAACATAAAAGGAAAATATCGCGCAAAGATTAACTTTAGCAAAATGTCGTTGTCCCAAATCTACCAATTTCACAAGGGAACCGATGACATTCTTCATGATTCCATTCGAGGAATTGAGACAAAAAATGCCAATATGAAACAACGCCTCAACGAATTTGAGCAGGCTTTCCTTGCAACTCCATAATTTTCCAGTCCTTTGGAAAAAATCATGTCTGCTACCATTGCAGCGAAGATGAAAGTATCCTCTACCCTCCTTGCATTCTCTAGAGCCCTTGTAGAGAATAACATCAACAAAAAAATGTAGCTAGTTACTGAAGCCTGGGAAACATCACAAAATTTAGTTTCCTTCGGAAAGAATCCCAATGATTTGCTGAAACAATTGGAGACGAATTTAAAAAATTAACAACTTTTTTGTGATCAGATACTGGCCCCTTTTGCCAAATATGCCGAAAACACATCGGAACTGAAAATAAGATAGGAGAATATCCCCTTGCGAAAGAACACCAAAAAAGTAAAAGCATGCTGGCAAAAGAAAGTTGACAACCTGCAGCTCATTGTCAAGTCATGTAAACAAGTCACATCAGAAAAGGTAGATTTATTCACAAGCCTGCTCTAGCTGGACTTAGCCGGAACTACCAACGAGGTTCAATATCCTAACTTAATTTTCAAATCCTTGTCAGTCACCAAAGAAGCCTTCAAGGAACAAGTTGATATTTTAAAGGGGTTGTCTTTCGAAAAGTTGTACATCATACTTGAACATCGTCTAGATGAGAACGAGCACTGGGTATTGTACTATGCCTCACACAATGAAGAAATTGAACAGACTCTACATAGTATTTCAATGGATCTAAGGAAATTAGAAAACGACCTTTACGGCATAGAAATCCGGGATGAAACCAACACAACCCCCATGAAAATCTACATCAAAGAATGGTTCCAAGAGAGAATGGACGGCTTCGTCTAGGAAGGGCAACAACCGCTCAACAGGACTATAATTCCCATCGACGACAGCAACAAAAACGCATCAGATTCATAGTAAATTTATACTGCCATCTTGTTTTGTTTATCAATCCAATTTAAGTCTATGTTGTCATCTTCTCTTCTTTATCAATCCACTAATTTCCTTTTTCAATAGAAAACTATAACCAAACACTCTTAGATTCCAATTTCTTATTTTCAGGTCTTCCTCTCTACCGTCCCACACTTCTTTCAACATTCCTAATTCTTGTACTTATTTATTTTTATGATCCACAAGAGCCCCAATCCCATTCTATATGACAAACACATTTAAATTTCTAGAAACATGTAACAAACATTATTAATTTTTTATCAATTCCAAAGAAAACTGATTCGACAATGCCCTTATTGTATACTAAATTTTAGGTTTCCAGGAACCTTTTTTGTTTGTTCCAAATAAAACTAATTCGGATATGCTATATTTCTCGTCTCCTATTGTATGCTAGTTTTTTGGTCTTCAATGATGTTGATGTTTTAAATGTTGATGTAATTTCTAGAGATATGTAACAAACATTATTTATTTTATAATAAGTTTGTATAGTTCGCAATGTCGCTTCTCAATTTGTATATCGTGGAACTATCGATGTTGTTTGTAGGGCGCAGAACAACAGAGACCGAGTTTTGAAACGTCCATCAAGAGAACCCGTGATCCAAAAACTGGCAAAGTATGGAATGACTGCTCCCTGCATGCTATATAAAATGTGTACAAAGAAAACTAATTTGTCAATGCTATATCTTTTTTTCCCAAGAAAAGCCTTAGTTTTAAAGCAAGCTAATTTGGGAAAATGTTATTACTATTCTATTGTATAACATGCATTAATTTTTTGTATATTTCTATAGTCCACAACTCCTCCTGTCATTTTGTATATCACGGAACTGTCGGTACTATTTGTAGTCCACGGAACATCAGAGACTCAATTTTGAACCTGCCAATTTCCAGAAACATGTAACAGACATTATTAATTTTTGATAGATTACAAAGAAAACTGATTCAACAATGCCCTTATTGTATACTAAATTTTGGGTTTCAAGGAACCTTTCTTGTCTGTTCCAAATAAAACTAATTCGGATATGCTACATTTCTTGTCTCCTATTGTATGCTAATTTTTTGGTCTTCAACGACGTTGATGTTTTAAATGTTGATGTAATTTCCAGAGATATGTAACAGACGCAATGTCGCTTGTCAATTTCTATATCATGGAAATCTCGATGTTTTTTGTAGGGCACAGAACAACAGAGACCCATTTTTGAAACCACCAGCCCAAGAACCCACAATCCAAAAACTGTCGAAGTATGGAATGACCGCTCCCCGCATGCTCTATAAAACGTGCGCAAAGAAAAATAATTCGGCATTGCTATATCTTTTTGTCCAAGAAAAGCCTTAGTTTTAAAGAAAACTAAACTTCGCCTGTCATTTTTTATATCACAGAACTGTCGGTGCTATTTGTAGGCCATGAAACATCAGAGGCCCAATTTTGAACCCACCAGCCCGAGAACTCGTGATCCAAAAACTGGCTAAGTATGCAGTGAGGGCTCCCTGCATCCTCTATAAAATCTCTTCCCTATACTTTATAAAAGTAGAAATTTCGTATGTATAAAACTAAATATCTACTTTATACAAGTATATATTTCATATCTATAATTTTTTTTATTTCTGATGAATTTCTATAGTCCGCAACTCCACTCCTCTATTTCCGTATTATAGAGAACATTAGAGCCCCAATTTCTGTATCACACAATTGTCAGTGATTTTTGTATATCGCCACCACGACAACCCGCGATTCATTACAAAAGTACATATTTCCTATGTATAAAAGTATTTCAGTGTATTTCAACTTTCTAGCCACGTGTTTCTACTAGGTCACATTTACTCCCATCCCAACCTGGTAGGGACTCCGCTACCATGAAGCCTTGTTAAAATATATGTTTTATTTTTAAACTTATAATGACATAAATCTCGCATGCCTTCCTTTCTTATAAACCTTAAAATACTTATTTTATTAAATATAGAATACCATATCATATTTGAAACTTTGAAATTATATTATTTTTACTTATTATAGCACACTACACACTTTTTACTAATAATAAATAATGGACATTAAAATAAAACTGAATTAATGAGTTATATTTAAAAATGAATTAAAAAATATTTTATACTAAATAAAGAAAGTCTTAATTTATGGGAAATATATAATCATTCTCTTTTTGACGAATTGGGATAAAGACAAGTTTCAAATTGAGATTGTGTGGCAAGGTCATGGCATAGGTTCTCCAAAATAAGCTGGGTTGAGCCTAGTATATGAAGAGTGTTTACATTATATACATAAAGTAGTAAATGAGAATTGAACTATAAGTATTTTAACATGTATGTGTATTTTATTCAATGTTTTGGATTGATGGAATTGTATACGGAGTAAATGTGAATTGGACTATAACTCAATGTAATATGTATGTATTTTTCAATTTTCCAAATGACAACAATTTTATATGGATAATTCTACACGACTCTATTTGATAATTGTTGTAATCATATATATATAGCTACATATCCAACTTTATATGAGAACTGTTGTAATTATACATAGCACATATCCAAAAGCATAAGTGAGAGATTTTTTTTTTATATAAATAAAAATAAAATCAATCTAAACTATATTGTTTTTTTTTTTTTTTTAATTTACCATTGTCCTAAAACTCCTTTCCTATTTATTTACAGTTTGTTCTCCATAAATAAATCTCAATACATTTATACATTGAATTATTTAGATCTACCACTGATTTGTATTATAGGTTTATTTTAGATCTACAGTTTCATTTTTATTATAGAGATTCTATATCTCAAATCTACATTCTAAATTATATCCTAGCTTTATTTTAGATCTATATTTTAAATACACCATTCCAAATTTATATCCAACTTTATAGTAGATCTTTTTTTCTTTTTAGATCTACAATTTTACATTTATATTCTAGTTTTATATTTTAGATATACCATTCAAGATTTATTCCATATCTCTATTTATCTACGATGTCAGATCTATATTCAACATTTATTTTCAAATATGGCCAAGGATATAGTGCTACTCTTAAGGATTAATCCATATCCCTATTTTTTTTCTAACCTAATTGGGAAGGTCCATAGGATTTAAAGGTTGAAACCAGGCTTAGATACCATATGTAATGGCCCGATCTACTAATAAAAATAAATACAAAAATTACCCATAAAATATATCAATTCAAATAACTATTGATTTCTAGCATAGAGAAACTTCAATAAAAGTTTACTTAACTCATAAGAGCGGTGAGAGGTGAGGAACTTATAACCTGTGCTGAAGAAACCGACACACCTGTAATTTGGTGAATTTAGAAACATAGAAATACCTTGATATTTGATTTGGCCATCCACACAAAAAAGTAAGGGATGGCTCTACGCCCAACTATAGACCTTGCTACTTTAATTATTCAACATCAGGTCACCCCCGAGTTGTCAATCCACTACTAGACCAACCCTTCTTAGCTCTGTCCTCTATAGCCCAAGCTAAAGAGAGAGATCATATTTTTCTCCTTCTTCCCTTCCCTTATATAGAATCGATCCATGATAAAGAACTCAATCCCTGTCATTATGTAATTCTTTCTTTATCATATTTTAGGGTTTTTTTCCATAAATTACCATTACTTATTTTACCCCTTTCTTTTATTGCACAAATATTTATTTTTAAGTACTTATTATGATCCATTTATGATAATTTATTATACTAATTTATTTATTTAATAATAATATGGGGCATGAAACACTTATCCAAGTCAACCCATCATTTGACCATCTTCTAATGTGCAAAGATTATCCTTCTTTTTCTACACATTCTGTGCAAAAAAATCCCTTGATTTTTGTGTGATCGTTTAAAAAATAAACAAAAAGAACTAATCAATAGCTCATTAATGTGTTCATGTTTATTTAGGTGACATAGTGGGTATGTGTTGACTTGTCAAATCCTAGTAGGAGTGTCACTAGTAGCCTACTCTGCATTGATTTCAACATATAACTGAATAAAAGTTTGGTGAGATTGCCACTAGGCTTGAGAAATTCTCTCTAAGTGGTTACTAGCAAGGATGAGGCATTGTTATTCTATCATGCCTAGGAAATTTTGGAAGTAGGTAGCAAGACTATGGATCCAGGAATCCGAAAAATCTCCATCCATTTGGATACCATATTTAGGTGATGAGATTCTAGTGTCTAGCTACAAAGTAAACATGGAAGCCCTAGGTTGGCATATTAGGGATTTAGTAAGGGTGTTGGTCAATTCCTAAACCACATTGTATAAACTGGGATTTTCTTCATCAAAGCAATGTCAAGTTTTGTGAGGAACCATTAAGAGATATGATGTGTAAGAGATGAAGAGAAGCAGAGTGGAAACCCTAGGTTAAGGAGTTGTTAAGGGTTTCATCTAATAATGGAATCTAAGATATGAAGCTAAGAATATGAGAGGGATGTTGCCAAATTTTGAGCAAGAGCTAAGGATATGGAACACAACATAATAGGAATTACTAGGGTGGGATGGAAATATCTAAAACCCCAAAAGGTGACTAGATGTGGGTGGGAACTAAACCTAATGTACCAAATGGAGAGGTGTGTTGAATACTATTTTTTTGGGTGGGGCCAATGGAAAAGATAAACAACTAAGAGAAGGAAATTGGGGTGGAGGACTAACCTCAAGGGAACCCACATATTCAATACTCTAAGTTGGAACAAGGCTAAGAAATCCCCAAAAGGTGAAGAGGGCATGTGGGGTGGGAGCGTGACCTCTAGAGAACCCATCGCTTGAGTAAAAAAAGAGGATTCAAAGATATTATTGCTCTGATAATAAATGTTATGAAGTAAGTGCATGAGAAAAAAATTAGATAAAAAAGAACAAAAACGTTGTAGTTGATATTTTGAGCATATATGTATGCATGCACTCAAAACTTGGTTATGCACCATTAATTGAGAATATATTGCATGCATCCATAGAATATAGAGAGGAGCCACCATCATCTTTTGATATAGATGGTTAAGAGTTCTTGGGTCTATTTCTTCCTTAGGTGTTGTGTTGGTTGAGGACACCCTCATTTTGTATTGATTCTACGTTATTCTTTCTTTCTTAATTTTCTTTCTTGTTATTGGGTTTGAGTTATAGGTTAGATCCATTTCATATGATTTGGTATCAGAGAAATTCTAGCATCTTTTTCAATAATTCAACCTGTCTTTCTCTTATATCAAAATCACATTCCTCCTTTCAAGTCTTTTTTGTGTCTTGATGCCACTAGTTCCCCATGAAGGCTTGTAGCTTTAATACCCTTATATGTTATAGAATGCAATTTTTGTATAGTCTGATTAGATATGTAGATTTATGTTTTTAATTTACGTAACATTTTATTTATTTGTAATATTTTTATAAATTAAAATTCTAATATAAAATTTATGATTAATTTTTATATATTTTTAAATATTTTAAAAAAAAAAAAAATATTGTTATATAAAATGTATATGAAAAAATGATATATAAATAAATGGAGTTATAATTAACAAATTAGATTTTACTCCAATTATAATTAACTAATTTGATTCTTGCCTTTTCTTTTTTCAATATATTCAAAGTAATTACCTAAATACTTTATTCTTTTATTATTGGTAAAAATATTCGTTCAAAGTAGTTACCTAAATATTTTAATCTTTTATTATTTATAAAAATCTTCATTGTTACCAACCTAACATTAAAAAACATGATTATAACTTATATACTCTTATGTATTTTATGTAACACATTATTTTTTTACAAATTTTTCATAAATTAAAATTATGATGTAAAATTTATGATTAATTTTCATATTTTTTTAAATATTTAAAAATTATCATATTTTTATTGTTATATAAAATATATATGAAAAAAATAATATATAAGTAAATGAAGTTATAATTAACAAATTGAATTTTACTTCAGTTATAATTAACTAATTAGATTTTCTAAGTTTTCATATTTTTTCAATTTTTTCAAAGTAATTAAATATATACTTTATTTTTTTAATATTTCTAAAAATCTTCATTGTTACAAATTTAAAATTAAAAAAACATGATTATAATTTTTCTATTCATGAATTTGTTATTTTTTATATTTCTTTTTCTTTATTCAATAAATATGCTTATGTCCATTTAATAAATCCAATATAGCTATAAATCGAATCAATTGTTATTAACATATGTCTAAAAGTATATACTTTATTTTTTACTATTTCTAAAAATCTTCATTATTACAATCCTAAAATTAAAAAAAACATGATTATAATTTTGTCATTCATGGATTTGTTATTTTTTATATTTCTTTTTCTTTATTCAATAAATATGTTTCTGTCCATTTAATAAATCCAATAAATCCATGAATCCAATCAATTGTTATTAACACCATATGTCTAAAAATGGATACCACCTGTTGAAGTCCAACATTGTTGTTGATGGAGGTTTATGAGATTGAAAATTAATAGTGGATTTGTTATTTTTTATATTTCTTTTTCTTTATTCAATAAATATGTTTCTGTCCATTTAATAAATCCAATAAATCCATGAATCCAATCAATTGTTATTAACACCATATGTCTAAAAATGGATACCACCTGTTGAAGTCCAACATTGTTGTTGATGGAGGTTTATGAGATTGAAAATGAAAACTATTAATGTTATTACTTTGTTTTCAAAAAAAAATTAGTTTAATAATTTGAAGAGTATTTACTAATTTCTATTTCAATGCTATAGATATTCACAAACAAGATGGACATAGAATCTCCAAAATACTCACATGTAGACTACACATTATAAGTAGCCACAATAAATTATGATAAGGCCTAAATTGAACACTCTTGCAAACTAAATCTATGGGTTTTTTTCTCATTCTCTAAATTCTTATCATTGAACCTTCTTCCTTTACTTAACATGTTTTTTGGATTTTGTTATCAAATCCATTAATGAAATTAAAAAATGTTCTATGTTTATGATTGTAATCACTCCACCATATTTTTGTAGAGAAACATTTCTTTATGGTGCATTTACTAAAGGTTAATGGTGAAGTTTAGGGAGTTGGGTACCCAAACTTCATAGGATTGTTTTCTGTATTATAATATCATCCAAATTGATAAAAAAAATTCATAAATTTTGAATCTAACTAAGTAGAGGAGAAGTATCCATGACATTGAAAAACAACAATAAACAATAGGAATTTTAGACTCAACTCTAATCAAACTTGGTCAATTAGAAGTAATTTTAACTCTTACTCCAAGACTAAAATGTAGTTTCAACCTAAAGAGTATTCCCAATAAAGACAATATCTCTTGTGGATATTGTGTTCACTAGAATCTGATTATAATCCCATATATAAAACCAAATACTATTCTCAATTACAATTTCACCTTTTATAAAAAAAAAATTATTCCACAACTTATACTATAAAAAAATTTATTAATAACAAAAATTAATTATTTATTTTATTCCATAAATCACTTGTTAATAATATATTATAGAAAAATTATTAATATAAAAAATTGTATTTTTCTTTTTATTATAGAACTATTTTAAATATGATCCTTAAAAGGTGGTAAAGATGCACTTTTAAATAAATTACAAAGAAAATGCTAATTATATATATTATTCATACACATTTTCAATATTGGACCAAATTGAATAGCTAATTATCATTGAATTGTCATTGTGGTTGAAATTATAAAATATCATTGATGTGTTTATCAAATCAAATTGATATTATTATACTTTTTTATTTGAAAAAAATCATTAAAAAAATAAAAAAAGATACATGTTTAAATGAGTCACTTACATGTGTAAATATTAACAAAAGATAACATAGTTTTATATATATTTTTCAATTCTCTCATATAAAACCAATTACTTCCTTTAAGCTTATAAAATATCGATCTTTTTAAAAAAAAAATCAAAAAATAAAAAGTCCTTTATTGTTCACAACCTTGAGTTGCTTATTCTTAGCTCAAAAACCGTTTGTTCAGAATACTCTTCACACAAATTCAAGCATTATCAATCTTGGCATAATTTCTCTTAAAAATTGTTATGTTCTTTCTAATCGCTTAATAGAATTCTATTGCGATAGATCTTGAGCTATATTTACAAAAGAACAACTTAATAAAATATGTTTGTAGTTTGATGAGAAGTAGTGTAATGGGAGTTGCATGAAGTTGTTTCCTAGAAAATGTAACGAGACACATATCTATTTATTGTTGTCGCATTAGCTCTAGATTCCAGGTTTTTAAATTGTAAAGAATCAAACTCTCTCATAGTTTTTTTTCATCTTTTCAGATAGAAATTTTCAGTGAAGTTTGGTTCATGAGATTATAGTAATTTGCTTCTTTTATATTATTGGTTCTCGTAGAATGGATGAAAACAATATACATATTGTTTTTTCCTTCAATTTATTAAAAAAATTATTATTTTAATTTTGACAATTTAAAAGAGTAACATATGTTTGACACACTTTCTTCATGTTATCAAAAAATATTACTTCCATCAATATTTCTTCATGTTATAAAAAATTATTATTGTGGATTTAATGTATATAGATATCTCAATGTGATATTTGTATTATTGTAGGGGGTAATGATAGTGTGTGTTTGCTCATTCTTGACATTCTAACATAGTATGTACATTTGAAGAATGTCAACGATAAGTTGGGAACTAGGACTACCTCTAGACTTCTAGTTTCTTTCATCCAATTAATATCATGGATTGTTGTTTTGGTGAAGATATTAAACCTCTAAATTATAATGATTTTACATATTTTAACCTTAAATGAAAATTATAAATTTATTTATATTAGTTAAATAATTAATAATTATAAATTAATAATTAAATACATCTACACATATATTTTTATTGTATTTCTAATTAATTTATGCATAACAATATATGAAAGTTATAGATTTATTTATATTAGTCAAATAATTAATAATTAAATACATGCACACATATATTTTTATTGTATTTCTAATTAATTTATGCATAACAATAAAAAAATTATATGAATATATTGTAGTGAACCAAATTCACTTTATTCAATATATTAATGTTTACATATATTTCTAAGTTAATAAAAAAATCTTAATTTAGAAACTTATTTTAAAGTTTTGAAAATATAAATAATTTTTTAGTATAGAAATAAAATTTTAATGTTAATTATGTAAGGTTATGTAAACCAAAATTGATTTCAGCATAATCATATATTAAAGATATTACATTTGATTAAAAAAAATTATAACAACTAAAAGTTTATCTTCTTTTTTTTTAAGTAAAAAGACAAATCTTGTTATATTAAAACTTCAAAAGAGAAATACACTTGATAAACATACGCCAATTATCCTTCCTATGCAGGAAATCAAGATAGTTGGCCCATCCACAGTAGCATGAAAAATCAAACAGCTGGTTTCGCCACCCTGCCCGAAGGAAACCAGGGTGCATGTCCAATTCCATCAACAGTTGAGTAAGGCCTATGCTAACGCTAACTAGGCTAATAACTAAAGAGCTACAGCTTTGATAAACAACAAAAGAAATGGAGTTAGAGACCATGCGAAACAGAGGAACCTATTCACCGGAGTCCTCGCAATCGTCCTTCGCCTTGACGCTGTTGACAGGAATGACATAGGGATGAGCACAGGTGGGGCATTGTCGCCTAGGTGTGGCACTGGAGTAGGCTGCATAGAGCATGTCCAAACGTTGGCTAACTCGGGCGGCTCTGAAAATTTGATCATCCACCAGACTGCGGACCTCAAAGATCAGGTTCAGGTGCTCCGGGTGTAGGAGTGGTGGCGGTGGCGGTGACTTTGTTTTGGCATCCGTTTCCCGGTGACCCTGCGTCTTCCTCTGTGACTGCGACTCGGTTGTGCTTTCCGACAGCTCCTCCTCTACCAGACAAGTGGTGAACTCTTCATTAGGAGCGTCACTGGGGCCGTGGGTCTTTCGCAAGCTGGGTGGTGGAGTTGCTTCTTCAATGCACACTGGAGGGTTCCAATTATCTGAAACTGTAAACATTCGGCTCTCAGAGAAGTTCGGTGGGATCTCCATGAACGAAATTTCCTCGATGTACATTTGGGGGGGCGAGCTTGTTGCTATGGTCTCCGTGCGTCGCTTCCTCTTGGCTAGGAGAAGAGTTCGTTCAAACCTCTTGTGCCTTTCTTCCCTGGATTCATCCGCGTACCAGCCTGCTCCTCTGCGGGGTCTCCCCCTCGCTCGCGGCATAGCGAGAATGAGGGCCAATGCCAGGATGTCTCCTGCTATATGATTCCTTCTCTGCTCGGTGAGTTTCAAATGCATTCTGAGAGTTCTGGTAAGGTGGATTATGACATAAACAATGGCTGCAGCCATTAAAGCCGAGAGCTTAATGCTCTGGTTGGCCGACCTATGCCCGCTCGTGAGAGGCCCCATCGATAAACAGAGGCCGACAGAGGTGAGATCTTTCATAAATGGTTGTGGTGTGAGGTGAGAGCCACCATAAATGGCCTCTCCCTGCGTGCCTCCACGTGCCCTTCCTTTCCACGTGGCACCCCATCCAGGGGTGGGAAATCCTTGCTGGCCAGGAGTTAGCATTGTTTGGATATGTCTGAGGCTTCAGAACTTCTAACATCCCAGATTATTTGTTCAATTTCTCTGTGGACTCCTTCATTTTCCAGGTAATCAACCACTTTGTTTGCCTCCGTCTTAACATGGGAGGGGATGATGCTGATGTTGTTCCCGAGTATGCCTTTGAAATCTTTGAGCATCCCTGCTAGGCGCCAACTGGGAGAGATTTTTTGTGGACTTCCCCCATGTAGGATCTTGGTGATTAGCTGGATGATGATTTGTGAGTCCCCCTCCAGAATTATTTTGTGGCTGGGCAAGGTTGTTGTAGCTCGAAGGCCCTATAGTAGGCCAATTAATTTTGCTACATTGTTTGTGGTCTCCCCCAAATATCCTATTGTCAGAGTTAAAATTTCCCCTTTAGAGCCCTTGATCACTGCTCCGTAGCCTGCGGGTCTAGGATTTCCTTTTGAAGCTCTGTCAAAGTTGATTTTTATGAATCCTGTTGGGGGGAGAGTCCAGGTGGTTGAGTTGGGGATTCACTTTTTGGGAGCTCTGATTGGCACCGATTCATTTAGTTTGAGTTGCCAACTTTGGAGGGTGCATAATTCTTCCCGGTTACATTCCTTGTCCTTAGGTTGCCAGCTCTTACTTTTGATTGTTTCTTTGATGAGTGTGGCAGCTCTGTCCCAGGTTAACTCTAGAGTGGAGTCCTTGGAGTGGAAGATGTGTTTGTTTCTCTCCTTCCATATTTTCCAGAGGATAAATCCTGGGAGGAGTTGCCAGATGTAGTTCAGAATGGGGTTGTTATAAGTGATAGAGTCCTAGTTTTCAATAGTGTCTTTGATGCTGCCTCTGTTCTGATTGGATCTGTGCATGATTTGAGCTCCCTGGTCCCGGACAGCTTGACTATAGTGACAGCCATTGAAAATATTCTCCTTGGTTTCTTCTTGGCATTGACATAAGACACAAATTGAGGGCCCAATGAATCCCCTTTTCCTGAGGTTGTCCCATGTTAGAATTCTATTATGGATGATTAACCAGAGGAAAGTAGAGACTTTAGGCCAAAGTGCCTTATTCCAAATTTTACTCCAGATGGTGTCCATTTCCTGATTGTGATAATTTCCCTGTAAGTAGTAGGCCTCTTTTACCGAGAAATTTCTAGAAGCGGAGTGCCCCCATCTGAGGATGTCTGGCCCCTCCTTAACAGGGATTTTCCTACGTCCTACTTCATCATGCCAGGCTCACAAGTTTAGGTTGGGTGGGATTCCTAGATCTTGGCTGGAGGTCTTCCATTGCCGCCAGGTCTGTCTTTCTTCTAGAGATTTCCAAAGATCCTTTACCTTAAGTGAAGGGGCGTGATTGAGAGCTTGCTGAAGGGGTGTGAGCTCTGCTAGTTCATTTAGAGGTTTAAGTTGTTGCCACGAGTCTTTCCAGAACCTTGCACTGTCTCCATTGCATATTTCCCAGAAAGCATGTTTTTGTATTATGTATTTGATTTGCCAAGTTGTGTTCCAAATGTTCGAACCCTGTATTCAGACATTGTGTCTGATCAATTGATCAGGCTGCATGGAGGGAGCGAATTTATTCTTCCAGATTTGTGCCCATAATGCATCTGGTTTTTTCATCCATCTCCACCATATCTTGGCCCCCATTATCTGGTTGAGCTTTCCCGGGTCTTGGAGCCCAAGGCCTCCTAGGATTTTTGGTGTGCAGACCTTGTCCCAACTTACCAGTGCCCACTTCTTGTTGGGTTGCAGACCTTGCCAGAGGAAATTTCTTTGCATGTTTCTCACAGCTCTAATGATCTACTTGGGAGTTTCTAAGGCGCTGAAAAGATAGGTGGGCAGGGTCTGTAGGATTGATTTTAGCAGGACCAATCTGGCTGCAATGTTTAAAGGTCTGAAGGTCCAGTTGGCTAGTCTGTTCGAGATAGAAAGGAGGAGGTTGTCCCAGGAAATGGATTTGGCTGGCGCTACTGTGAGAGGAATGCCCAGGTAGTTGGATGGAAGGGAGCTCCTGGGGATGCCCAGGATTTTGGAAATGTGTATCTGAACTGCAACGGGAGTATTGAAAAAGAAAATCTTGGATTTATCTAGGTTCAAGGTCATGCTCGAGGCTTCAGTGAAGTTAGAAAGGATGGAGTTGAGCTTAAGGGCTTCGCGCACAGTGGGAGAGTTCACAAGAAGGGTGTCATCGATGAATTGGCTGTGTGAGGGGGCTGGCCTGATGTTATGCAACGGTAGGCCTTTGAGGCTGCCTTCGAGAACCACTGATTTAATGTAGCGACCCAGGCCTTCCGCCATTAGAACAAAAAGGAAGGGTGATAATGGATCCCCTTGCCGTATGCCTCTAGAGGCCGAGAAAGGGTGGGAGGGGACTCCATTGACTAGGATTGAAAAGAAATCCGAAGAGGTGAGATTCAAAATCCAGTTTACCCAATCTTGATCAAATCCAAAGGAGTTTAGGATAGCTCGGAGGTATTGCCAACTGGATTTGTCAAAATCTTTTGAGAGATCAAGTTTGATTAACATACCTGGGGTTTTTGTTGATATGAGAGAGCTGGTCACCTCATGTGCTAGTATGACATTGTCCATAATCTGCCTGCCTTCAACATAGCCAGCTTGTTCTTTGGAAATGACAAATGGCAGTATTGGTTTGAGTCGGTTTGCAATTACCTTAGTTATAATCTTGTAGATTACATTACATAAGGCGATGGGTATGAACTATTTGGGGTGCGTGACTCTTTCTTCCTTTGGGATGAGAGTGAGGAAGGTTGCGTTGAAAGCCTGGAGAACTTGACCCGATGTTTGCGATTCCTCGACGACCACCCAGACGTCCTTTCTTATAATGTCCCAGTAGTGATGGAAGAAGTCTATAGTGAAGCCATCAGGGCCTAGGGCCTTTCCTGGTGGCATGTCTTTTACTTCCTGGTCCACCTCCCCCTGGATGATTGGCCTTATGAGAGTGGCATTATGTTCAGGGGTGACTAGTGAGGGAATATGACTAGTGACTCGAGTGATGGCTTCACTTATGTCCTCCTTGATTTCTGTAAGGAAGTTCTGGTAGTATCTATTGAATTCCTCTTCGATGTGGGCATGCTCTCTGAACAGATTTCCCTGCTCATCTTCCAGATGCGCTATTCTATTGATGTGTCTCTGGTGTATCATTGTTCTGTGGAAGAACTTTGTATTCTTTTCCCCTTCTTTGAGCCACTGCACTCTATATTTATGCCTCCATAGTATTTCTTCTTGCTTTCCTCTTTTCTCCAGTTGCATTTGTAGTTTCTCCTCTTCCTTCATGAGCTCAATCGTTCGAGCCCCTGATAAAAAGATTCTTTGTAACTCGGCTAGTATGTTCTCTGCATCCTTAATGCCCTGGAATATATCACCAAAAGTGTTTTTGTTCCATTGTTTGAGCATTTTCTTGAAGTTTTTGAGCCATTGTTGAAATCTATACATCTTGGTGCCCTGATCTACCTCAGATTGGTTCCACCAGGTTTTTGCCAACTATTGGAAATCTGGGTGTGTGAGCCAGAATTTTTCAAATCAGAAGGGTTTAAATTTAGGTGTTGTCTCTATGGCTATCTGAAGGGTGATTGGCCAATGATCAGAGCCTTCTTTGGGGAGGATCAGACTTTCCATGCAGAGGTCTCTTTCAATCAATTCCTCCATTACGAGAAAGAGGTCAAGTCGGCATGCTACATGTTGATTCCCTGATCTGTGATTAGACCATGTTAAAGTGCCATTGTTGTTCTCTATGTCTACTAACTTTAACTGTTCAGGGAGGGTTTTGAACTTACCGCTGTCTTGCTCAAGTATTTTTCTTCGGCCTGCTTTTTCTTTCAGTGACATGATCATCTTGAAGTCCCCTCCTAGGATCCAGTTAGGCATGTTTGTCAAGGCTTTAACTTGGGCCAACTTTTCCATAAATTGGATTTTTTCCTGTTGTCCTTGAGGGCCGTAGACATTGGTGATGGTCCTCTCCTGATTTGAGCCTATTACTTCAAAGTGGGCTGACAAGGTACCTATAGTGGAGAAGGGTCCACTAAGGATAATATGGTTTGGGTTCCACAAGATTGCTAAACCCCCCGAGGCTCCCACAGAGTCCGCGTGGATGTAGTTGCAACCTTTCCATATACGTTGGAAGATGATTTTGGCTTCCATTCCTGCGCATTTTGTTTCTTGCAACATTAGAATGTCTGGGATTTCCTCCTTGACGCAATCCCTAAGGATTCTTTGCTTGGATATCTGTCGTTGAGTCCTCTAATGTTCCAAGTGATAATCTTCATCATTATGAGGAGGGGTGTGGGTGGAGGTATCCCTCCGAGAGCTTCTGTATTTGACCTGAGTTGATCATGAGATTTCTAGCTTCTTTGATTAGTTGATGTAATGGTTTTCATCCCCTTCTTTTGTTCTCACGCGGTATTTTCTTGGAGCCGGAGCTTGATTCTGTGGCGATGCCAAGGCAGGCTGTGGATCCCGCTGTTGAATCGAGGAAGACTTTGTGCACCTTTCTAAGCTGTTCTTATGGAAGGCCTTGCAGGTCTTTTTGATTGAGGGCTTCCTCCAGTTTCTCGAGGTCGATGCCCGCTAGATCTTGGGCATCCATTTACATTAGAGTATCTCCATCTACATCTCCTTTTTCCTCTACATTGATCTCTTTATTTAGGCCAGAAGGGGAGAGTGTGGGGTTCTGGTCTTTTCCTTTCTGAGATCCTTCATGTGGATCTTGGATTTCCTCATCCTCAAGTAGCTCGCTCAATATATCATAGGCGTTCCTGGTCAAGATCCTAGATCTGGGGTCGGCTTTTTTCTTTCGAGGGGGATTTTTCTTCCTCGCTTGGATCGTTGTGAAACCATCTTTCTGCATATTCTAACCAGCTTTGGGAGCTGGCTGATTGAGAGGGAAGTCCCTGAACAAGTGTCCATGTTCATGGCATTTTTTGCATCTAAACATGATGTGTTCATAGTCAAGGGTTTGTGACCAATCTTCATCCTGATATTCCAGTATTACCGCACTTGGTAAGGCTTTAGCTATGTTCATGTAGACACATATTCGGACATATGAAGTGTATTTTCATTGCTTTGTGGCTTCTGAGACTTTAACATATTGATCGATTGTGTTTCCTATTCCCATAAGAATCTCCTCTAGCCAGAACTCTTGCGGGAGGGAATAGAAGTAGATCCAGACGGGTGCCATTGTAAAGTCCTCCTTATCCGAGTTGAAGCGCTCTGTCCAGAACCTTAGGAATAGCTCTGCTGAGTTGTAGAAGTAAGGGTCGTTCTCAAAGATGCGATCTTTGTCTTCTAAATTGTATAATATGATTGTGAAAAAGCCTTTCGAGCTGAGATGAACCTCATAGTCTCCTTTGGGATTCCACCAGTGTTTGATCCATTTGTTCAGGTCCCTTTCTGATGGCCAGAGTCCCAAAAATTTGCCAATGAGGGCATGTTCTTGCATAAACTTCGTGTTCTCCCCAATCCTGGTTGAGCTTATGAGGTACTTGGGTGCCTTTTCCATTTGTGGGATGCATTTTCCAGGCTCCCATCCTCGTGGTGCTTTGGTATGGGATGTGCTGGCTTCCGTTTCCATTTCCTTTCGAAAGCCCTGTTCCTTGGCAAGGAGTTGTTCCCGGATTTGCTGTGGCGGCTCGAACGCGGGTCGCTTTGCTCTCATTCCCGATCTGTCGTTAGCGGTTATGTTTCTATATGAGGGGGGTTTCCCCCCCTCTTCGGCGCTCATGGTTGCAGATCAGATCCCTTAACAGTTCGCGCAGGAGCTGTGTGGTTACGTTGCTGCGACATGTCCTGGATCGATCAAACGGGGGCTCGCATGGGCGCAAGGCTAGGGTTTTTTCTCTCTCTCATCAAATTCCAACTAAAAGTTTATCTTTATGCTTTTCTAGCATAAAATTAAATTCTAAAAAATCACAAGTAATCACTTACTCTATTAAAATCCTGTAAACCAATTAGATCTTAGTAAACATTAATCATTATCATCATTATCATTTTTCAATCTATAAATACAAATATTATTATTAAGCTTTTTATTTACCAAAAAAAAATCAAAACATATTAATTTTAAATTCTATTATAATTAACATCTTTATTATGATCTTTAAAATAAAGTTCATAACTTAAAAACCATATATTTAATAATATAATTTATCCTAAAATATATAAATTTTAAATTTTATTATCATTAACATTTTTATTATGATTTTCAAAATAAAAATAATAACTTAAAAACCATATATTTAATTATATAAATTTATCCTAAAATCTATATAATTTTTTTATAACTTATCATTTTTTACCAATTTAAAAATTATTATAAATATTCCTTACCAAAATAATAAGCAAACTTCACGTATTATCATTTTAATTACAATATTTTTATAATTCTAATTAATTCTCAAACCTCCTCCACATTACTTTAGCATTCACATTCTCAAGATATGTCAATTAACTTTATGCTAGTTAACATTTTCTTTTAAATATGAAATATGGAATATATTTTGATTGGTTCGAAAAACGGTGCCAAGAGAGCTTTGAAACCAATCATCTTGACAAGTGTAATATGATTCCCAGATAGGACGATGCAATCATATCAATATGTAGATATATGGATACAACACCTCAATTGCCCATTACAACGCCTCTACACGATCCACATTCTAATTGCATCGAACTAGCGTGACGAACGCAACACCAGGAGATGTGGCCGCCTCCCTTTTCAGGGGTAAAGGTTTTATTGAATTCGTCGCGTAACGCGTTTTACTATCTCGGTGCAAATTGATATTGTTGTTCTACGCAATATGATTCGTTGGAAAGTAGTTAATTGAATGCAGAGCAGACTTTACCAATCTCCCCGTCCATTCCTGTTTTCACTCCGATGTTGCTCATCTTAATCATGGCCTTTGTGAAATCGAAATCAAACTTGAAACCAAGGATCCCTCTCACGCTTCCAGCATAGTTCTGGACCACGGCTTTGGTGGATTCGTCGCCCAGAGTCTTTGATCGGATTCAAGGACCGCGTTACCGTCTCTGACGTTCTTGAAGAAAGACACATCGAAGTACGTCTGGCTTCCCTTGTCCAGAGCTACGCGCTTCGACCCGTCTCCACCAGCAGGGCAAAGGGATTGCAGTTGGGTCAGGTACGAAGAACTTATGGTGGGATCGGCATTTCCTGTTGCTGTGAAGTTGTAGAGGCGGTAATGGAAGAATTGACAATCTGATTGCCCAATCGTATGTGCTTCTGCATGCAGTACACACACCACAATAAGCTTTTAGACCATCTAATAAACAAAACCCTCGTAAACAATCTGCTGAGAATAATTTTACTAATCGGGCATCAATGCTGCTCACCGACAAGAGTGACAAGGTCTTTCGTAGTGAGTCCGTAGTGAGTCCTTTATCAGCGAATTTCTTTTTCTGGACGGTGATGGAATCCGCTGGGGTTGGAAGGTTCGCTGTGTCAGAGGAAGACGAAACCAATCCGTCTCTCCTACCCGTTGGGACAKACCATGTCGGCCCGTTACTCTGMGTTACATCAGGACGGCATATCGTCATCTTAGCAGAAATAATCCTTCAACCCAAAACCCTAATATAATTTTTAAATTSATGTAAATSGTATGAATGTCARATTAGAATTGAATATATTCRTTTTAAGATCTCTCTCTATATAAACTAATCTACATCCCCTTAACCCTACAKCTATTAAATACATTTTTATATGTTTTATCGCTCTGGTGTCTTATAAATGGGAGGTTAAGATGAAATCATATAAGAAAGATGAATGGAAATGCAGCCGAATACCAGCACAACAGCGTCCCGAGATGCCAGGGCAAGTTTATCAGCGCATGAAACAACTCCTGGATAAACAGCTTCAAGCTGTTCCTTCACATCCTCGATAACTTCAAATCCAAGCAATCCAAGATTGGTCAGCGAGTTTCTCTCCGCAGATGGACCAGTAGTCAATATTGATCCATCGCAGCCCTGCATCACAAGCCCTTCATTCATGTTAGTTCCAACAAGATTCTCAGATTTACTTCCATCACAGATTCTCAGATTTTCCTTCGCGGCAATTAACAAACAATAAAACAACGATCACACGGACGATTCCTGAGAAATTCAAACAAAGCATCTAAACGGAGGATTCATGCCTGGACGAAACAATCGTGGAAAGAAAGCCTGAGCAGGCCAGCTGAGATTGAATGATCGACATTAAAATACGTTTGAACGGTGGACCTAACAATAGATTCGGCCTTGGGATAGTTGGCGGAGTTAAATCCAACTTTTATTCCTTGCGCTTCAACTAAGACGGAGAAGACGAGAAACCGCAAAGGCACCAGAGCAAAATCCATGATCATGCTTTGCCGCATCATCGTGAATGGCAACAATACTCTGCCAAAAGCAGTTTACAGATGGTTGATATTAGACACTACAAAACGTATGTACTGGTCGGTCCAGCTGGTTTCTTTAGATTATTCTTGGGCATATTTATAATCTTTTCTTCCTTTCATATTGCAATTGAATAAAATGTGACACCGCTGTGGTTTGAACGCAGGAAAAAAGAATGAAGACAAACGAGTTGGAAGGGTCCCAATACATCGTTGTATTGCATTCAAATTAAATTTCCGAGAACATTTTTTGGGGCCCAAATGTGTCCATGAATTGATCAAAATCGTATAAGCCATCGACCACTCGACCAACTTAACGAGGGTTGTTTGCAATAAAAGAATCGAAAGCGTCCATGGGATATGAAGGTGCAGTAAAGGTAACCGAGATGACAAGTGCATAAAGTAGAAAATTATCATTAGTAGCGTTATCTGCGTAAGCTAAAGTGGCTGACATTGAAGGGGCAGAAACAACTAACACAACGAAAGAATAAACAGATAATTGTATTGCTGAATTTGATCAACACGATTACATTTGCCTTGTATTTATAGAGGCTTTGGAAGACCCTATAGCATGGAGTGAGTTCTATAGTTGGTGTATGTCAGTGGATGTTGGTGGAACTCTCTCGAAGTTTGGTGGTTGTTGGTAGGTAGAAATTAATACCTTCAACACTCCCCCTAATTTCTACTACTAATTACATCTTACATCAATATTTATAATGCCCAATGCTTCTCTCAAATACTCAAATTGGTATTGTGCTTTTAGCCTTTGCAAGTTTCTCCTTTGATCTGCAATGTCTCTTCCTTAACGAATACATGTCTTGGTTAGGTCTTTATCTCAGTTATTTCATCATCTTCAGTTTCTATCTTTATATGGTTGGGCTTCCTTCAATGTGCTCCCATTACAATGCTCAGGAACCATCACATCAAGTGGTTTCTTTTTGGCTCACCACGAACCTTGCATGATGGAGAATTTGATTTACACAACACACACTCACTTGAGTTTCATCCTCAAACATTTTTTTTTGGTTCTTCTTTGTACCTGCATAACATTGATTAATGCTCGAACTTTTTCAATCGTTGATGTTCATATAAAAAGAGATCCATCTACCGAGATACATGGGTGCTATCCGCTATACTCGCGAGTTCTCTAGGTATCATTTTCACGTACATGGTTCATCAATATATTACACTCCTTTAGTCCTAACTTGGTCCCAACCAACTCACTTTGAGATTACTTAATCTCACATTCCTCCCCTTAATTCCACAGCTTGATGTCACATCCACTCCTTATGACAAAGAGGGATACACACTACATGATAACTTGCATTGCCTATGGCTAAACTTTACAACACTTGGGGAATATAGCTTGCCTTGCCTATCGCTAAGCTTTACAACATTGGACAAAAAACCTCTTGGGTATCGGGTACTACCCATCATGCACCCCTTACATCATATATGCATCATTTTATGTCAGGTACAAAAATTCCACATTCTTTACTAAATGCCCAACAAATTACAAGCCCATTACATATGCCCATTTTCATCTCATCATTAAGCATTACATAGCTTCATCTGGAGTCTTCTTTGTTCTTTACCTCTTCCAACCAGGGTCTTTTTGCCTTGTCTTTCACCATCCATTTTTTTTCTTCTATCACCTTTTGTCTTCTGCATCATGAATCTGTCTTTTATGTTTTACACTACTTCTTGCATCTTGTTTTTCCTTTCAATATACTTTATGGATATGTTTCTTGCTGGAGTTGATCAAGATCCAACAAGACAACCTATGACAATGGATTGGAAAACTTAATTGACGCACCACTTGCCATATTTTTACATCACTTAACATTTGATTTGGACTCAAATTTTGACTAGCTTAAACAACAGACTCTCGGTTTAACTTTAACTAACACTCGTTTTGAGTCTTCTTGAGATTAATGTCTTTACATTTCAAGACTCCTTTTCACAAAGATTTTAGACTCATTCAAAGACTCATTTACTTGACCTTGACCTTCCTGACCTCTTACAACTTGACTCAAGTTCCTCTTGACAAGAGGAAATCCTACATGAATATTCCAAATAACTTCTCTATATACTCAATGCCCTTCTACAATTCTAAAGGAGGAGTTTTTACATACACAAGACCTTTGTGTACCCTTCTAGTCACCATTTAAAATAATACTTACAACAATGTAAGGTGTCTAACATGAACCTATATTTCACATTCATTAGTAATAGGAGTGTCCGGTACCACGAAACATGCACCCTTTTAGCCCCCTTTGTTTTTTTTTTCCCCCTTTTAACAGATTTTCAATATATATATCACCATGCCTTCACCATCTTTACCAAATTGAAATAAAAGACACAATCAAACCCATTGGAATATTCCTATAAAGATAACCTTTCTCCCTTTCTTCGACAATTTGTGCTCATGCTAACTTCCCCAATGGACAAATGGTAGTATTTTCAAACTGATGGAAGTTCAACGACTTAACTATTTAGTCCTATTGCAAACAGAATATGAACTCTCCCTATTACAACCTTTTACAATCTCTGTTGCATATATTGGGGGTATTTTTTGACAATGTCTTTGAAACTCATTTGGGGTTTGATAGAAAAAACCTTTCAAATAGATAAAAAAATTATAATTTACCAATGTTAGTAGGCCTCAACTTCATTAGAGAACAACGGCATTGAAATTCAAAGCTACGCCCAAACTATCCTGAGATTCCCCCATATCAACTGATCAAAGTGCAACAAACCCTTGTAATGGGTTTGGCCTCTCCTGCGCACGGACTTATCGGATGCCAAGCAAAGGCCTTGCCTGCTGATATTTTTCTTCACAGACTTCGCCATGGCCGATCGTTAGTCGAAAATGATCCCACTGCCATTGCCTAACATAATCTGGTCGATGCCATGGATTCTAGCACCCACATGAAATCGTCGCCTGCAATGCTGGGGGTTTGTAGCTTGTAGTGTTCTCGAACTTCTAATGAACTGAACCATTAATACACGCCCTCCTCTAAGAACTATGTGACTGATTGCATCGCCCCACACACTTCTGGTGGGTTAATTATTCCACAGGGAAACCAACAACAACGACTCTCTTGGCGACTTCTATGCTCACATAAATGCTCCCCCATTCATATATGCACCACTGGGTATTGTGGGCGACTCCTCTCACGATCCTGGGCCCTCCCATGAGGGAGTGAGGCCTAGATCCAAGATTTAATATCAAATGAAAGGGAAGAAACAAATAACACATAGAAAGAACAAACAACTAATTGTATTGCAAAATCTAATCAACACGATTACATTTGCCTCATATTTATAGAGGCTTTGGAAGACTCTAGAGCATCGAGTGAGTTCTCGGAGGCAAATATTTGGAACTGTCGGTGGATGTCGGTGGAACTCTCTCGAAATTTGGTGGTTGTTAGTAGCTAGAAATTAATACCTTCAACAGACATCATAAAACATAAGTATCGTCTCAAAAAAAAATAGATACTTATTCGATGTAATTTTCAAGTTAGATTAGGACTCTTGTGATCTTAAATACCGACTCAGGTCCCACTTGGTTGACCACTCAATAAAGTTGAGGAAGAGTGGCCACATAAATGGATCCAATAGGTTTCTTTCCCTCGAAGGAAATCACGTAGAAAAATACAAGCCTTAAGCAATATCATTTGTATAACAGTTGAATTAGTTGAATAAAGAGAAGAAAAATACAAGTCTTAAGCAATATCATTTGTATACTTGCTAAATAATAGTTCCATCCATAAATAGTTCCACAAACAGAAAATGATCAAATCAACTAATCATCCAACTAACTAATCTATCTTAATCTCAAGTGTTACATTCTTGAGCACTGACAATGTCTAAGAGTTGTCTCTGGAACTCAAAAACAATTATTCTGAATGGTTTGGTGAATATATATGCTAATTAATCTCTAGATCCACAAAATTGAAGAGAAACATCACCATTGTTGATAAGCTCACTAATGAAGTGATAGCGCATTCCAATGTGTTTGTTTTTTCGATGAAAAACGTGGTTTTTGGACAATGCAATTGCTAAACTGCTGTCATAGAAAATAGAAGTTGTCTCCTTCTCCACATGTGCAAGATCTTTCAAGGGTCTTCTTAGCCATACTGCATGGCATGATGTTGTAGTAGCTGCTACATATTCTTCTTCTGCATAAGATATTGAGACAATAGGTTTCTTCTTAGAAGCCCATGGGAACAAATTTGTGCCTAGAAATGAAAAACATATCTTGAGGTGATTTTCCTATCATCAATGCTACCAACAATGTCATTGTGTGTGTATCCTGTAAGTGTGTTTTCTTTAGAAGTTGTGTACAACAATCCATAGTTAGTTGTACCTGCAATATGCCTTAAAATTATTTTTCCAACTTTCCAATGAGAGTCCTTGGGAGATTCCATAAATATGGAAATGAAACTAATTACATACATAATATCAGGTCTAGTTGCATTAGGGTACATGAGGTTTCCTACAAGACTCTTATATAGTGTTGAATCAATTGCGTCCATTATCATGTTTGCTCAATTTTTTTCCTTTTATAATAGGTGTTTTTGTTGGTTTGCATTTGTCCATCATGAACCTCTTCAAGGTATCTGTAGCATACCTTTTTTGACATATGAAAATGCCTTGAGTGGATTTCTTAACTTCAATTCCCCAAAAGTACTTCATTAGACCAAGGTCTTTCATCTCAAACTCTCTTTTCATGGTATATTTGAAATCATCTAACATTAGATTACCAATATATATCATATCATCAACATAAAGAAAAACTCTACGAATTTTACTTTGCTGATTTGATTTGGTATAAAGTGTGGGCTCATTACTTCCCCTGTTGAAGAGTCAATTCAACTGTACCAATCTCTTAGAGCTTGATTCAAGCCATAAAATGATTTCTTTATCTTGTACACTTTGTACTATTGGCCTTTTACTTGAAATCCTAGTGGTTGATCTACATACACCTCTTTTTTTTAATTTTCATTCAAAAAGGTTGACTTCACATCCATTTGGTAAATTAGCCATTTGTTATGGGTTGCAATGGCTATCACAACTCTAATAATATCCAACCTTTCTACTGGGGCAAGGGTCTCACCATAGTCAATACCGGGTTGCTAAGAAAACCCTTTGGCATCCAACCTTTCCTTATATTTCTCTACCTTACCTTGTTCATTCAGTTTTGTCTTATAAACCCACTTAACACCAATGCTCGTTTTATCTACTGGGAGATCAACAAGATACTATGTCTCATTCCTTTCAATAGTTTCACTCTCTTCATTCATGGCCTATACCCAATGTTCTTCTTTCACTGCCTCTTCAAAATAAGTATGTCGATAGGAAAATAAGGAAAAGTGAGCTTCTTGATCCATGTCATCCAACTACTCATGGATTTCCCTCAAGCTCCTTATTTTTTGATTTCTCACAGAGCCTATTGAATCACTACTCGAAGAAGAATTATTTTCAATCTATTCTTCTTGTCTTTGCACTTGTAACCTTGGAAGTCTTAGTGGAGGTACTTGTTTTCCTAAGATTTCCACATGTTCATATATTTGGAGTAATGAATTTTGGCTATCCATTGTTTTATTTTCTTGGTCACTCCAGTATTTCCCTCCAAGAATTATAAATCTCTGCTCATCAAAAATTTCTTGGTGACTGGATTATACAATTTATAGACTTTGGATTGTTCATTGTACCCAATGAAAATGCACTTTTCACTCTTGCTATCAAGTTTCCTTCTTAGATATTTTGAGACATGTGCATAAGATGTACAACAAAAAATTATGAAGTGAGAGAAACTTGATTTCGTGTCACTCCATGCTTCTTGAGGAACTTTATCTTTCACACTTTTTGTTGGAGATCTGTTTAGTATGTAGACTTAACAAGCAACAACTTCAGCCCAAAAAACATTAGACATATTTTTATCTTTGTTCATGCTCCTTGCCATGTTCATGATGGTACATGATTCTTTCTTTGAACGACTTCATTCTGTTCCATAGTATATCTCATGGTGAACTACATTTTAATTCCTCGTTGTCTACAAAAAAATGCAAAATCCTTTGAGTCACACTCTCCTTTTCCATCTGACCTGAGTGAATTTGACATATTTGCCTCTGTTTTTCTGCTACAACTTTAAATTCTTTGAAATTTTTGAATGTATCATATTTGTTTTTGAGGAACTATACCCGAAATTTCCTGTTAAAATCATCAATGAACGTTAGAAAAAGAAAACATCCACTAATGGACTGAGTTTACATGGGTCCGCATAGATCAATGTGAACCGGCTCTAGATTCTCTTTGGCTCTGTAGGATGCTATCGAAAAATTGTCTCTTTGATGTTTTCCAAGAATGCAATTTTCACAAACGTTGGTCTATTCATTCAATATAGGCAGTCCCTTAACCATTGTTTATTTTTGCAAGAGATCGAGAATCCTAAAAGGTAGGTGACCATAGCTAATATGCCACACTCAAGTCTCATATGTGCTTGGGACATTTTGTGCATATGACTGTAACATGTTTACACTTCTTAGATTCAATGTGAACATTCTATTCTTGGTCATTTGAATCTTTGCAACAAGTCTTCTACTAGGTGGCTTATCTAAGATTGTGCATGTGGAGTACTTGAATATGGGATCATAACCATTTTGACTCAATTGTCCTATACTTATTATATTATGTCTAAGATTGGGTACATAGAAGACATCAATAATGTCTTTCTTCTAATTTTTCTCGGTTAATACTCACTTAATACCTTTTCCTAAGGCCTTGACATGATACTCATCTCCTAAAGTAATTTCATATTGAATATAACTATCAATGCTAGGAAACAACATTTTGTTACCTATCATGTGATTGTTGCAGCCACTATCCAACAACCAAAGATCCTTGTTGTGATCTTCTTTAATGATTTGACATGAAATGAAAATTGTCTCATATGTCCCTTCTGTAATATTGGAGATATTATCTCTTCCCTTGTTCATATCTAACTGTTTCTTTCTGCATTTACTTTCACAGTGACCATATTTTCTGCAGTACTGACATTGGACTTTAGATTTGTCTGTGCATCTTCTACCTCTCCCCCATATGATTCTAAGAGTATTTAGGATGATTTGATTGTTCTGTCTGTTTTGGTGTTGTTCTTCTTTCTACTTGATAGATGCCTCTGCCACTTTGACCTTTGTCTCTAGTTCCCCTACCTATTCCTCTACCAATGAATTCCTGAGCCTTGAAGGCATGTTCCAAGGATTCATCTTCCATGTTGATTCTTGATTCATGGGAAAAAAAAGAACCCATCAATTCTTTCACTGTCAGTTTTCTCGATAGATATTTGGACTCTTCTTTGGCAATGACAACCATTTCAAATTTATTAAGTAGAATTCTGAGAACTTTTTCAACAATTTTCCGCTCTTCAATCTTCTCTCCATGAATCCTGAGTTCATTCACAAATCCCATCACTTTGTTCATGAACTATTCAATGTTATCTGCTTCCTTCATCTTCAAGTTTTCAAACACTCTCCTTAGGATTTGAAGCTTCACAATATTCACTTTGTCATTACCTTGATATGCTAATTTAAAGGATATCCCAGGATTTCTTTGCACTAGATGCTCCTGTTATCTTGGATGGGAGGATTTCGTTGTTTCCCTATGGGAAAGTGAAATAAAAATGAATGCTTGGAAGCATCTTCCTACTGCTTGGAGGACTACATTACAACTAGTCATCTTCAACAAACTAGGGAGGAGGTATTTCACTTAGAATATTTTGTTATGTTTCTATTTAAATGTTTTAATCTTAAAGTTAAATTCTTATTTATCTCAACCTCTTATTTAGATTCATATATTTGTATTCAAATTTGAAATATTTAGTACTTGAAAAATTGTAAAAGAGTTATGAATATATTTTAGGTTATTTGTAGGCTATTCCATGTATGAAATCATAAAATTTTGTTTACACTTAATGCATATGTTTAAGTTAGAAAATATTATTTCATAGTACCCCATGAAGAGGTGTTACACTGAGTACTACTCTATCATGAGCATGCTTAACTACAAAGTTCTAATGGGATCCACTGCATTAATGCTATGTTGTAGGCATGTACATAACACCACTAGAAAATCTTTACATGATGTCTGTAAATAACAAATGAATATGAAATTACATTCGATTCTTCGTAAAAATGGTGAATATCATGGTTTATCAAAACCATACGATTGAAATGATGATTCAGTGGAAAAGGTGGATGGCCACTGAGATCCACCTGGATCATTCCTCCCCCCTTAGGATGTAATGTTCCCCATTGCGTCAAGTTCCCTTGGGAGATGGGGAAAGTTTTGTTAAATCTGAACCATGGTGAGTCACTTTCCTTGTTGAAGTAGATGTATTTCTTGTACTTTTCCTGTGGAAGGATGTCATGAACCTATTGGACATGCTGGATCCGTTCAACAGATCTAGATGTAGGATCTTCCTTAGTGTGAGTGTAGGATGACTCTATCGGTGAAGATGTAGCAAGAAGAGATATATTAATGGGGGATAATGGTTGGAACCCCAAGCACACCTGAACATGTCCATGGCCAATAGATCTATGATGAACATATGGAAGAATCTCATTGTGTCTGTGCTCCTCTATAATGAAGAGGGAAACATTTGTGGTTTGAGAGATTAATTTGCGGAATTTTTTTTCCAAGATAAATGAAGTGGTAGTAATCAAAGCTACCTCTGGTACCCTATAGAGATAACCTCCCAGAGTAATAATGAAACTGTGGGGTTGATACTCATAGATAACATGACGTTTCCACATATATAATTGTCCTAAAATAACATCACAAACTTCAAGTGGGGAAACATCACACACTACCTGATCCTTGAAGGGATTGATTCCATAGGACATGTGACATTCTTGGCTAACACAGATGTCTCGGCCCTGACTCAAACGATATGATGGTGTATGGTTGGGGGTGTGGCATCATTGGAAGCTTCAATCCCTTGACAACCTCGGATGATATGAGGTTCTTATGACTCCCAATGTCAACAATGAAATGAAGTGGGGTCCCCTTTACCCACATTTGTGAGTGGAAGATGTGCTCCCCCTCCTCAAGCTCCTTTGGTTCTTCTGGTTGTATTGTTGTGGCCTGTATGGTAGCAGTGGGTTCTGCATCGATGATTCATTTTCGTTTATTGTGCTTGGAATCAAAGTCCAAGTCAGGTTTTGATTCTTTTTCTTTGATATCAACCACCAATGATTGTTTCGAGCGACATTCATCGGTGTTGTTCTAGGGGATTTTGTGGAACTCACACCACTTTCTGGTGTCCTTCTTAAACTTCCAATTACCCTTATTTTCCTATGTCTTGGAGTGGCTCTCTTGAGGATTTCCTTTCTTCTTGACATGTCCTTCGTTCTGTGAGTTAGGGTTTCCTTTTCCATTCTTTTTTTGTGGCGTATTTTCAAACCCGAATTCCCGCTTACTCTGCTGCTTGAAATTTTGATCGATTTTGAATACATATCGATAAGCAACTCTCAGTGATGATATGTCCAAGAAATACATCTATGTTTGGATGTACCTATGCATACCACTACGGTACTTCAAGACCATGTGCCTCTCAGAGTCTTCATGTGCCTCTCAGATTCTTTGATACCCAACTTTGAGTGCAAGGTATAAAATATGTTAGTGTACTCTGACACCATTCGGTCTCTTTTCTGACCCAAAGTCATCCATTTTATGTATTGATCATCATAGTTTCTGACATGGTAGAACTCCTCCTTTATGGAATCTACAAAGGCATCCCAAGTGGGTTCTCTTCCAAATTGTGTGGATTCACTCACGATGTACCTCTCCCAATAACATTCCCACCAAGCTCTGATGTGGGTAAGGGATTTAAGGAGCGTGAAGGTGATATTTTCACTATTAAACTTTTTTTGGATAGAGTAATAACCTTCTAGCAGATTCAACTAATGTTCTAGAGCATTTGCATCTATCTGACCTTCAAGTAAGGGGATATCAAAATTGACTTGTACCTTGAAGGGTGTCACACCTCTAAAATGACTTCTTTTCAATGATGCCTCGACTACTTCCATTAATAGTCTACGAAGGATCTCAGTGAATTTGTCCATCATATCTCGTTCCTTTGTCACATGAGGGATTCCTCAAGTAACATCTTGAAAGGATAAGTTGCTCTTTCATATCCCTTTTATTATTCCATGGGACGTTTCTTAGGCTAGTGAGAGAGGTTGTCCTCAACTGAAACTAGCTTGAGACCCAACTCTCTATACCATGACCTCATTGAGGACCTTCTTTGAGAAATGTAAAGGAGCATACTACTCGGATACCACTGATGTAGATTATTTTGAGAACGACATGAAGACATAAATATAGCAGAGATATAACAAGGAAATACACAAAGATATTGCAAGAAACACAAAAATATAGTGAAAACCAACTTCTATTAATGAATAAGAGAGAAAAACATTATAGAGCAAAAACTGACAAAATGGGGTAGATTATCTCTTAAAAGAAAGAGATGTTGGCTACGCTTCATTCACAACAAGCTTTACATCACACTCCATTGCATGCTTAAAGGGCCTCCTTCACCTCAATTATCTATGAGAGAGTGAGAGGAGAACAATTCCCATGATGCACGTGGGATAAATTGGTATAAATTTATAAAATTTCTTAGGCATGTAAGACACTAGGAATTCCCACGAGGTCACCCATCCCAATACTACTCTATCTTGAGCATGCTTAACTACAAAGTTCTAATGGGATCCGTTGCATTAATGCTATGTTATAGGCATGTACATAAGACCACAAGGAAATCATTACATGATATTTGTAAGTAACAAATGAAGATAACATTACATTTCATTCCCCATCAAAAGAGTCAATATCATGGTTTAACAAAACCATAGGCTTGAAATGTTGATTCAGTGGAAAATGTGGATGGCCACCGAGATCCACTTGGATCAATGTGAATAGTAACGTTGCAATGTGAAACATTGCAATGTGATGCACATATCGTGACCTCACAATGTAACAAACATTTCCAAACGTCCCAATATGATGAACACAACCCATTGTCGCAATCTGATGTACCCAACACAATGTAGCAATGTGAGAAACATTGACCAACATTTCAACGTGATGACCATTTCTTGATGTCGCAATGTGATGAACATAACCTAGTGTCTCAATGAGATGAACATAACTAGATGTCGCAATGTGATTCAAACAAAACCTGATGTCCCAATGTGATGAACACAACCTCATGTTGCAATGTGACAAACAAAACATGATCAACATTGTATTGTCATAGTGCCATAGTAAACCATGGTTAAACATAATTAATATGGCCCACCATAATCAACTCCATAAGGTCTATGAAGGTCAGCCAAGGGCATGGTTAATAATAGTCAACCCAAATCAGCCATAGTCAACCTTGGTCAACCTTAGTCAACCATGGTGATGGTCAACCTTAGTCAACCATGGTGAAGGTCACAATGTGACGAACATAGCATTGTGGCAAAGATAGCTATGTCATCACAATGTGATGAACATATCCCCACGTTGCAATGTGACACACATATCCTGATGTCACAATGTGACAAACATTTCTAAACATCCCAATCTGATCAATCATAGTCAACAATGGTCATGGTCAACCATAGTCAACCATCGTGAAGGTGAACTATGATCAACCATACTGAACTTTGGTCCACATCAAGTTCATTCATGGTTAACGATAGTCAACCATGGTTAAGGTCAACCATAGTAAACCATACTCTTCATCATGGTCAACAATAGTAAACCATATTTAACTTAATGGTCAACCATAGTCATAGTTAACATCAAACATGGTGAATGCCATCCATAGTCATGATCAACCATATTCATCTATGGACAACAACTGTCAAACATAGTAACCATTGTCAATCACAGTCAACCATGGCCATGGTCAACCAAGGTTATCCATAGAGAAGGTCATGCTCAACCATGGTCAACCTTAGTAAACCAAAGTCAACCAAGGTCTACCAATGTTAACCATGGTCGTGGTCAATCTCATGGACAACAATTTCCAACCATGGTTAAGGTCAATCACATTCAACCATGGTCATGGTCATGCTCAACTATGGTCAACCATAGTCAACGATAGTAAACCAAAATCAACCAAGGGCAACTATTCTTTATTAATTTATTAATTAATAATACTCTAATACTTTATTAATTTATTAATACTTTAATAATGTATTCTTAATGTATTACTTTATCAGGGTATTATTGTTTTATTAATGTAATGCCATAATATATTAATACTTTACCAATGTATTAATGTATTAGTTAATTA
>JZKD02S0209199.1:873143-893245 GCA_000966675.3 Picea glauca
TTAGTTATTGACAACAAAATATGAATGGTAGGTAAATTATGGTATTGTTTTATAAAATTCTAAACCATATTTTTACTAAATTTACTAATAATTTTTCAATATACAAATAACAATATTAATCATTGTACTACATTTATATTTTAGAAGCAAGAGATCTATCAAATAAATTTTTGATTATATTTAATATGAACATAGTCTTCCTACATGCAATTCACAAAACTTTATTACAAAACAAGTCATTTCCAAAGAATTGAAACATTCATACAAGTAAAGAGATTTATTTTTTATATTTGTAGATTAGAAAATTATTTGAATCAGTGGTTTTGTATTTTTGAGATTGGTCTATGGATATATGCATAACATAAAAATGTAAATAAATTTTTGAAAAACAAAATTGAACGAAGACTAATTTAAATTCATTCTCACACAGATGATTGTATCATGGTACCAAAAAAGAATCATATTGATGTTAAGTAGTTAAACATTACACATATTGTATTTGAACAACACATAGAAAACATATTAATAATTGTCATGATACCTAAAAAGAACTGATGTTAAGTGATATAACATTACACATATTGTATTTGAACAACACATGGAAAACATATTAATAACACTTTTCAAATCCATGACTTAGATTAGCAGCCTTTCAGGGAGGGTTGCCTCCGAATCAATTACAACCTACCTACCTTTTAACTTGTTCTTGACATTTTTCAAATTAGGGGAATACATTAATACAAATATAAAGGGTGGATATTTGATTTAACATCAATTCAAATCAATTACAACCTACCCACATTTTAACTTGTTCTCAAAAATTTTCAAATGAAGGGAATACATTAATACAAATATAAATATAGAGGGTGGATTTTTTATTAGTCCTTGCCCTTTGGGCTTTGGGATTATTAGTAATCAATTTTCAAGGATTCAATTTATTTGACACGAAAACCAATAAAATTTTACCTTTTTAACCAAATTTTTTACTGTTCATACAATTTTTAGGTGGAAATTCATATGTTTTAACCTAAGTTTTTACTTTCCCCTCTTATTTGGCCTCTTCCCAAGGCACCGACTGCTAATACCTTAGCTTATCTTTCTTTACATGCATACATTTAAGGATTTTTTTTTCCCAACTAAGTAATGCTAGAAATTATTCCAGCATTACTTCTTCACACATTAAATGTTTGTGAAGATACTCATAGTATTTCTTTGCACTTGTTATTTCTTTAATATGTTGTTGCCACCGAAACCCACATGCAAACCTACATGTTGTTTCTCTATCCTTTACAAAAGAACCTTATCCCCTCTTGCCAAGACTTTCCAGGACCGACCCCTGCCTGTGTTTCTCTTGCCAGGGCCGACCTCTGCCTATGTTTCTCTTGCTAGGACCGACCTCTGCTTGATATATGGGATATCCTCCCCTCTTGCCAGGACAACTCTGCTTGATATATGGGATGTCCTACCCTTTGCGTTTGTTTCTCTTGTCTCCATGATATATGGGACAACACCAGATTCAAAAACTAGAGGATCTCATTCCTTTTCCCCTTAAGTCATTTGGTTCCATCAGGATGATCAACATGTCATCCCCACTCTAAAGCACATGTCACTTCTGAATTGTGAAGAGCATGCGTAGGAAAGATATGTTCAGACTAGGGAGAAAGGAGAGGTGAATCTCTGCTCCAGTATAGGTGGGGAGAAAGAAGCATCCTCATACATCTCCGCATCCAATGTAGTAGGCCCACTGTGGAAGTATTCTAATCCAAAACCTGTCGAGAAGAAGGATTGGTTATAGTCGGTAGATGATAGATTGTTCAAATCAAATAAAATCTCGTCTATTGTACCTGTATTTCCTGAAAATTGATTGGAATGCAAGAATTTTTGGTTTGCTTATGTTTCAACAAGATTACCATCTGCCATACGAAAGGCCACACTCTCGGAATCATCTTTAGGGATCAAATCTTTTACAAATAGGTCACACCCAACGGAGCTTCAACCAGCGGTCCTCTTCAGGCAGGGAAGCTTCAACCTTTGACTACTAGACATTAGAGGTTGTAACAAACTACAGGAGCTACCAAGTCCTCCTATCAGTTCTCTTATTGTTCTCCCTCCTCAGTTCGCTTAGCCCCCTTAGGTCGCTCACCCCTTCTGTGTAAAAATTGATAGCGGCCTTATGAAATAGCTTGCCCACCCCCTCAGGTATATGCATTTCACCGAGCTTCTGATTATCCATCGGAATCCTTTGTAACTATTCATGTTGACCTACCAATCTTCGTTCTAGAATCTCAATAGGAGGTTGTTGTTCCAGAGGATGAGGCCCTAAAGGCTATCGCATAACTGGACCAAAATTTTCTGGAACCATGTATGGGTGTCTTTCATGTTATCGTGGCATGTTTCCTCATCCAACCATTTATGTAAAGGTACTGTATTGTCTTAACATAATTGACAAATTAACATAAATTAGAAGATAAACCCATTTTCTAAATAGATGGACCGTGTGATTCTAAATTAGGAGATCTGAATGTAAGAAGTTGAATGAGATCCGACTAGCATTAGACATCAATAGCCCCATGGATTTTATTTATGGTTTATGGATGCATGTCCTTTTTATATGGACAGGTGGTCAATTTATTGGAAATTCTATATTATAATTATAATTAGTTTAATTTACTTTTTAGAAATTGAATATTATAATTAGTTTATTTTCATCATTTTGAACTTTTCTGGTAGCTATTATTCTTTTAGTAAACAAGATGGAATTTTTCTTTTTTTTAGTGGGTGAAAAGAAATTACCTTTACGAGCTCTTCCTGTAGATGCTTGCCAAATTTTCACATCAAATGTACAGACCTGGCCACCAGAGTGATTTCTCCAGTGTCTGTGCTTCTGTGTAATCCAATGGAGTTTCTTTCCCTCCCACTCTACGTTCCTTTATGAATGCATTAATATGCATTAATTTTTTGAGACCCTCACTGTGCTCCTTTACGAATGCTTGTCGAGAAAATCCAACGACTTTTCTCCATTTCCCAACCTTTAAATGAACTCGCTGTGAGAATTCCCTCATGGACTCTCACTTTTGATATTGTTCATTATTTTTGGGCAGCATTAAGGATTTCATGCTCCATTACTCTCATCGCCTTGGAACCTTCCATTAACGTAGCCCAATTCGTTATAAAAACTTTTGGCTTCACGTTGTCATTGTTGGTCACAGTTCTGATTTATTTTTGCATACATTTTCTTGGCCAAGTATTTGAGTGACTTTAAAGCCATCAGTGTTATCAACATGGTAAAACCTATCACACATGTTTCAAAGGGTTACTATTTTCATGTTGCAGGTGATTTTCTTGCCCATCATGCAGACTAGTTGTAATGTTTGTTGTTCCGAAATGGACAGAATTAACTATCCAGGATGTTAAGAATTAAATGAATGAGGATTGGAACTTGCACCATAAGTGATATTCACTAATTGTTGGTGGTGTTCCCCCTTCATGTTTGAATATATTAAAAAAAAAGGTACTATCATTTGTTTAATACATAATTTTCACCCAAGTTACAATGTACACTACCTATCATTTGCTTAATACAAAATTTTCACCCAACTTACAGTGACACAATATTACTATATATTTTAAAAAATAACCATTATGTTTGGGGATTGTAATGAAATTGAAATATAAAAGTTTGGTGCATTATATAGAATCATACAAATGACATACCATTTACTTTGCCAAACATTATTCACAATTAATTCTCATAAAGATCAAACTGTTCCTCCACTATCTATAGTGGTGATTTACTATTGTTCTAGCACTTTATGATCATCCTTTCCCTATAATATTTCCATTGCTTGATTGGGATTATTTTTCCAAGATTGCATACAAGTTATAAACGTAGAACTTGTTGAATTGCTCGAAGAGTCTGATACCCATACCATCTAGTCTTTCTATGTGAAATTCAATAATATGTGCTTGTATGTGTCTAGACATACAAGAACATTACTCACAAAATTATTCACGACACATTTTGAAAAATAATTATTTATGGTATAACGCTGTTGAAATGAACTAAACAGAACTCAATAAACTGATGAGATGAACTAAAATGTTGGGGTATCTTATTCAACAAGTAATGATCTATCCTTCTGCTCAATCAACATTTAAAAAAGAGCAAGAATCTTGAAGCAGTACCTGTACCAAAAGTAATATCTGGACCAAAAAACCATACAGAGAAAATCAAGTCCAGTAGAGATAGATCTATAGTTCAATCTACAGTTCAAACTAGAGCTAATCCAAACCAAACAAACATGTTTTTTCTCTCCGGAGCTACAAATTTTGTTGCTATCTCCTCACTTCTTGGCAGGGACTTGTTGCTCAACAAATCCCCTTGTTTAACATGAATTCAAACATCGATCATGGGTTTCTCTTCATTGAATGGCTAGAGGTTTTTGAGATCTTATTTCTTAAATAGTGCATGGATTCCAATTCTAGCTTTGCATACCATTCACTAAAACAACATGATTCAAGGTCATTTGACACTATTCATAATGACTATTGGAGGTCCCCTCTGCCCAAGCTCACATTAGAAAACCATGGACTGTGATATGGGAATGGAAAAATAAATCAACATTTTTATATAAAAATATTACTATATAAAAAATAATATTGTTTCATTAACTTATTTTTTAATAAATATTTACTATATCAATTTTAATCTTTTTGAAGATTAAAATTTATTACTATATAAAAAATAATATTGTTTGATTAACTTATTTTTTAATAGATATTTACTATATCAATTTTAATCTTTTTGAAAATTAAAATTTATTACTATATAAAAAATAATATCGTTTGATTAACCCCCGGATGGGGTGACACGCTGCGACGCCTTGCCACATGGCTCAGCATCAAGCCACAGCTGAAATGCTATAGGCCACTCCCCATCCCTTCCACATTTACGATGGTAGCCGGCCATTACAGCCGCTATATAGAGGAGGGACTTCTCCCTCGCGCGAACGCACTCGCTCAACCAACATTCAATATGATAGGATTAAAGGGAAGCCATGCGAAGCTGGCATTTGATAATTCGAAAGTTGGAGAGCCTAGAAAGAGCTAGTTTCCTCTCATTTTGGACCTCCCCGCCAGTTGGGAGCTCTGGTGCAGTTCTGGTTCACTCTCATTTTGGTGCATTCTCGTTTTGGATCATTCTTTCTGTATCCTTATCCACCCCTCATCAACAATGACAAGGAAGCGAGGCAGGCCTCACCGAGGCTCGGCCTGGTACACCCACAAAGAGAAGAGGCAAAGGAGGAAGAACTTGGAGTGCGCTCTTTCAATGGAAACTTCCATTCTCCAGCAGAGAGCTTGAGCCGACCAATTGTCACTCCATGCCATTATCACTGAGCCTGGGACAAAATGTAGCAAACACACCATGGCAATTGAGCCTGGAAGTTGTCTGAAGGAAGGTTCTACGAACGATTTTATAACCTATTATGTTGAGGAAACACAGTACCTGGAGGATTTAGCTACCACCCTGGAACCCCAAGCCACAGTGCCTGAAATATAGGCTAGAAGCGGTCCGAAGGGAGAGCCAGTAGATGAATTCCCAATTTGTATTATGGAAGATATACCGTGGATGGATGACTACAACCCCACCAACCATGCTGAGAAGGAAATGAACGAGGATCAGGCTCAGGACAATGCATGCGCAGAAAGAAATGTGGACGAGACCAAAGCAGGGATGATTGTGTATGCGGCTAGCACAGGACTGAACGTGATTGAGGCTAGAGAAGGGATGAACATGGAAGTGGGGAATGGAACCTTCGATGAGGCAGGAAATAATGACTTGCATGGTCCACTCCTCCGTGCAGAGCATCTGGCTCTGGTGTTCGAACTCTGAGGCCACATGGCAGACCAGGAGAACAAATCCCTCCTCATGGGACAACGTCTGGACTTGCTCCTTGACGTGTATTCCAACGCTCCAACAAAGAGGAAATTTCCAATGTGCGCACAACCATTCACCATCCCAGCTAGATCCACATGGTAGAAAGGCAATGGTGATAGGTCACTAGGTATCTAAGTTCTCCTATGCTAATTTGTTTTCTATTTAATCATGATGTTGCTAAGTGTAAACTTGAACTATGGCCATCTGTCCTGGTTTCCTTCGGGCAGGACAGAGGAAAAAACAATTTTAGCTTATCCTCCTAGACTCATTTCACTCCAAACTATGCTGGTTTCTGGTAAAAAGACAACATTTTTGGTGGCTCAGGACGACTATATCTCTATGTATTTTGTCAATTGACGCAACCCTGCCCTCGTCGACAGTTTTCTCTCACCAGGATCCTCTTCTGTCGTGGCCCCAAAGAGCTACAATACTCTCAGATCCTATATCGGGACCTTTTATTGTCACCCACAGGTACTCACTTAATCTCCCTACAAGTGTCTCGGGAAAATCGTGTCTCGCAAGATCGTGAGACTCTCAAACTGTCCTCGGCCACTTGAAATGCTGAACCTCGAATGCCGATGGTCAAAGGTCAATGGCTCAGGATATCGCCTCTCGCGATGTCAACAACCTGATTTCCAAAACCCCGAGTACCGAGGTGCGATGCCACGTGCTAGCACTCCACGTTGTTCTGTGGGACTCGTCGCCACTCGGGACTTCTCTATTCCTCCGGGTTCCTTTCGACTTTGAAAATGCCGAGGTGTCGAATCCTGACTCCACGGGACCTCGTGCCACCTGTCCTCGTCATAATTTATGTCTTTGATTAAATCCGGTAATCGCAATTTTGACGTGCATGCAACTTTTTCCCTCGCCAACCCCGATATGCTGATCTGCGATGGCACTGGCCCTTGCCTCTTGTTTCCAAGGCTAAACTCTGCGCAACTTGCCCACGATCCAACGATCAGCGGGATTTCGCAAATCTCCACACAAATTTCAAGTCGTCGATTCTCTTCCTCTTGAAGAGTCCTTCACTTCGAAGCTTTTCCTACTCAAAATTATCCTAGTCCTTCGCCCACCTTGCACGGATTTAATGCCAACTCTACACTCCTGAGATTAGGATAGAAGATTCCTCCAAGCAACTCTGCAGCCACACAATCCCGCGGACAAATTCAACTACACCCTCGCAGGAATTCTCTGGTTCACTTAGAGAAAAAACAATTCAACCTCATTCACGCGGCATTCAGATTTCAATTCTTCCATAAAATCATGTATACGGCATATGAAAGAAGCGTGTAACAAGAAGCAAATATGAAAAGGCATAATGCCAACAACACACAGAGAATAAAGACATCCATGGAATTGAATCAAGGCTTTCTTGTCTTTCTTTTCCAGGCTCACCTCTGAGGCTTCAATTCAACCTGCTCTCCACCTGCACGGTTCGAATAACCCAACACAATTCCAGAAGAGGAGAATAAGAGTTTAACTGTAGAGCCCCCTCGATGCACTCTATATGGAGGAATTCGACTGCACTCGAATGAAGGAATCTCCTGGCTCAAACAGAGACACAATTGAAGCTCATTCTTGCCTCTCTCCCAGATTTCTAATCTGCCATGAAATCACATATGCAGCATATACAATGAATTCATAACAAGAAGCAAGTAAGCAACAACATAATATCAGCAACACACAGAGAATAATCACAGCCATGGAATTGAATCAAAGCTTTACTATTAATTCAATATCTGTACATGGGCATTCTTCACCAGTTCTCTGGTTTTCTCTCTCCTCGCTCCTGAATGCTAATGCTACAATTATCCTCCTCTACAATGTTACAAAGGAGGGTGCCTATAATATGTTTTGCCTCTCGAAAGCAAAACTGTCTAATCTAGACTTAATTAAATTATCTACTTGCATTAAATCTAATAAATGCCTCAGCTACCTAAGGACGAGAGCTTATCTACTCAAGGTCTGTTACAATGTACAAATGTGCTTCATCACATCAATACATTAATGTTTTGGCGCAGCAATATATCAAAATATTTCAAAGTTTGAATGTTGGCGCTCCCCAGTTGTCTTTTCCTTGCTCCACGCGCTGGCTCGCTTGATGAGTGAGCGATGCTCCTGCATCATACTCCTCGGCTCAAAAGATTTCATGGGCTCCTGAACAGTGTGTCCATGTTTCTGTATGAATGCTTCTATTTCCCAGCTGGCATCCTCCACTGGGTGATTCTTCCATTTCACCAGGTATTCAAAATATTGCTTCCTCCTGGTTTTCTTGCCTACTCGCTTATCCAGTATGCACTCCATCTGAGGTTTCTGTGCAACTGGTAATTGCTTCTGCCATTGGATCACTGGTTCCTCAGTCCCAGTTCTTGCTTCTTCAGCCCTGTATGGGTATAAATCTGAAATGTTGAAAGTTGGAGATATCTCGATGCCCTCTGGCAACTCAAGCTCATATGTGTTTCCCCCGAATTTCTTCAGGATCTTGCACGGTCCATTATTTTTCATCTTGAGCTTGTTATATGTTCCCCTTGGGAACCTTTCCTTCCTTAAGTGCGCCAGAACCACATCCCCAACTTCAAACTGAAGCTGCCTCTTCTTCTGATCGGCTCTGCACTTATACTCTTGGTTCGACTTCTGTAGTCGCTACTTCACCTCTGCGTGAAGTTCCTGCATCGCCTCAGCGAACTCTTCCGCTCTCGCGCTGCTAGTTTCAGCCTGTTCTGACTCCCTGAGCTCAAAAACTCCTCTCGGCTATGTCACATACAAAATTTGAAATGGGCTCTTTCCTGTACTCCGATTCACCGAATCGTTGTATGCAAACTCTGCCTGTGGTAGGATTTGATCCCAACTGGTGTGATGCTCCGTCACTAGGCTCCTCAATAAGTCTCCCAAGCTCCTATTGACCACCTCGGTATGTCTGTCTGTCTGCGGATGATATGAAGAACTGAATTCCAAGTCAGTCCCCAGCTTCTTCCATAGCATCCTCCAAAAATGACCTATGAACTTTGTGTCCCGATCTAAGACTATGCTCCTCGACAATCCATGCAATTGCACAATCTCTTTGAAAAACAAATTTGTGATGTGGGTCGCATCGCTGGTCTTATGAAATGGTATGAAATGTGCCATATTTGAGAACCTATCCACCACAAAAAAGATAGAATCCACTCCTCGTTGTGTCCTCGACAAACCCAACACAAAATCCATGCTAATGGCCTCCCATGGCCTCTCAGGTATAGACAATGGTTGATAGAACCTTGTGTTCTTCTTTTGGCCCTTCGCGTGTTGACATATTCTGCATCGGTCAACAAATAGTTTGACATCAGTGCGCATCCTCGGCCAAAAATACGATTCTCTCAGCTTGGCGAAGGTTTTGTCATGTCCAAAATGACCTGCCAATCCACCGCTATGCTTTTCTTTCACCAAATTCTCTCTCATAGAGAAATCGTGAATACACAATTGATTGCTTCTAAATAGCAATCCCTCTTAGATCTAAGTCCATCCATGGGCTTCGATCCCTGAGAACTGGGTTCTCGGCCGCTTCATAAGCTTCCCTGAAATCAACATCACCTGCATACATGTCTTTAAAATTTTCAAAACCCAAGGTTTTGACCCTAAACTCTTGTAACAACAAACATTTCCTGCTCAACGCATCAGCCACCTTGTTAGCAGTCCCCAAAATGTGCTTGATCAAAAACGTGAAATTCTGCATGTACTCTACCCATTTCGCATGCTTTTGATTCAGCTTCTCCTGCTGACTTACAAACTGCAATGCATGATTATCATTGTACAAAACGAATTCTTTGGGTATCAAGTAATGCCTCCACTTCTTCAATGCATGTATGATGGCATAGAACTCCTTGTCATACGTGGAGTATTTCAGCTTCTCATCATCCAACTTCTCGGTGTAATATGCTACAGGTCTGTCCTCCTGACTCAAGACCCCTCCAACAACATATCCACTGGTGTCACACTTCACCTGGAAGGTCTTTTGAAAATCAGGCAACACCAGAATTGGTTGCTCTGTGATCTTTCACTTCAACAGATTGAAGCTCTTTTCAGCCTCGACTGTCCAATGAAAAACTTTATGACGCTTTTTCACAGTGTCCATCATCGCGACGCCAATTCCACTAAAGTTTCGAATGAACTTTCTGTAGAAACTAACGAGTCCATGAAAGCTCCTTACCTCAAAAACATTCCTCGGTGATGGCTAGTTCCTGATTACTTCCACCTTCTCAGGATCCATCTTCAATTCATTCACCGAAATTACAAAACCCAAATAAATGAGTTCTGTCTGCATGAATGAACACTTCTTCAAATTGATCAGCGGCTTCTCCTGCTGTAGCCTCCTCATCACAGTGGCCAAATGCTTTAAATTCTTAGCCTTGGTCTTGCTGAAGATTAATATGTCGTCCAGATATACGACCACGAATTTCCCAATGAATTCCCGTAGGACTTCATTCATTAGCCTCATAAAAGTGCTTGGCACGTTTGTCAACCCAAACGGCATGACCAACCATTCGTACAAACCCTCGTTTGTTTTGAATGCTGTCTTCTATTCATCTCCCTCTCTCATCCGGATTTGATGATATCCTCTCTTGAGATCAATCTTTGAAAAATAATTTGCCCCACTCAGGCAATCCATCAAGTTGTCCATTCTCGGTAGTGGAAATCTGTACCTGATGGTGATCTTGTTTATCACCCTGGAGTCTGTACACATTCTCTAGCCTCCATCCTTCTTCGGACTCAGTACCGTCGGAACAACACATGGACTAAGACTTTCCCTTACCAGTCCTTTATCCTGCAGATCCTGTACCTGCCTTTTGACCTCCTCGTTCTCCTGAGGTGTCAACCTGTATGCTACCTTATTTGGTAAGCTTGCTCCAGGTATGAGGTCAATATGGTGACTCACACTCCGCATCGGTGGCAATGAACGAGGTAGTTCATCCACAATGATATCAGCGAACTCTCCCAGCAGTTGTTGAATCTCTTCTGGCATGTCGTCCACTCTTGTGCTTGTCAGGACAATTCTCGGCTTCCTGACAACAAAGAATTGTGGATCTTCATTCTTCTCCATCTCTATGAGAAGTTCCTTCCCACTCATGAGAAGTATTGTGCTGCTCACTTCTGATTTCACTTCCTTGTATTTTATCGGCAGCAGTGTGTGTGATTTCCCATCCTTCTCCAAGGTGTATGTGTTCATCCTCCCATCATGAACAACATTTCTATCAAACTGCCATGGTCTTCCCAATAATACATGACAGACATCCATGGGTATAACATCACACATAATTTCATCTCTATAATCACCCATTTTAAATTCAACTAAGAATTGTTTAGTGACACTTACCCGGTGCCCTTTCTGCAGCCATGACACTTTATATGGACTCGGGTGCCTAGTTGTTGTCAGCTCTAGCTTCGCCACCATCTCGGTTGAAAGGAGATTGTCTATGCTCCCGCTGTCCACTATGACCTTGCATTTCCATCCCTTGGTCTTGCAAGTTGTTCTAAACAGTCAACATCTTTACGTTGTGTCCACCACCTCTTTCTCAGGTTTCAAGAGAACTTTGTGCACTGTCAGTGACTTCCCACTTCCAGTGTCTTCATTCTCATCATCACGCCTCTGCGCCTCAACGATGTGAGCTTTTCCTTTGTCCAACTTCCTGTCTGGACAGTCAACGGCTTTATGTCCGTCTTTACCACATGTAAAACATGTGATAATTCCTCCTTGACCTCTTCCTCTACCTCGGGTACGAGGAATTATGTCAGCATCTGTATATCTGCCACCCTGCTCGGTATGCTGCCTCCTTGGCTTAGCGTATTGCTGCCTTTGTTCAGTTTGTGGCTGCCTCTGCAGTGAGGTACCACCTTTCTCAGCTTTACCCTGAGGCCTCTTCCATTCCTCCTTGGGATTCTGTGTTCATTCTTGGGCAACTGCCTTGCCTCTGGGCTGGCTCCTACCTCGCCCTCGCTGTCCTTGCTTGCGGCTCAGCTTTTCCTCGGCTTTTAGAGCCATCTGGTATGCATCCTCAACTGTTCGGATGGTCAGCATGCTCAACTCATCCTGAATGTCATACCTCAGACCATTCAGATATCTCTCCACCTTTTCGTCATCACTCTCCCGATGACCAGCTCGAATATTGAGCCTGTAAAATTCCTTGGTGTATTCCTTCACCGACATCAACTTCTGTCTCAGGTTCTGCATGCGCCTAAACAGAGTGATCTGGTAATCCCTCGGGATGAACTTTGCTTTCAACTTAGCGATCATCCGATCCTAGCTTTTGATCTTTTGTTTTCCTTTGCAGCACTTATCTGCCTGCAATTCATCCCACCATAAGGTTGCATGTCCTTTCAGCTTAGTGACAGCATGCCTTACCTTCTTGTCCTCTTCGATGTCTTCATAATCGAAGTAGGTGTCGAGTGCTCGGATCCAATCCAGCAACTCCTCTGCATTTAGACTTCCCTCATAGACGAGAATTTCCATATTCGTCTTCGAGCTCATCCTCGAAATGGCTCTGATCAACCTCTCGGTTGATGCGTCTTCTGCTGAGACTTCTTCGGCATCGTGTCCATCTTCCTCTTCAACTTCGGAATCACTAAACTCTACTGCACCAGCTCCGCGTCTCTAGGTAGTCTCCATCTCTTTGAGTCTCGCCCTGAGATCTCATATTTGGCGCTCCATCTCTGGATTCCCTGCCAATCTACCCCTTCTTCGGGCATCCCTGTCTTCACGATCAGGTGACTGCCTTTCTCTTCTGGGAGGCATTATGTCTTCTCTTCTCTCTGCTACCTGAACAAAGAGGACTCAATCCCGCTCTGATACCACTCTGACGCAACCCTGCCCTCATCGGCAGTTCTCTCTCACCAGGATCCTCTTCTGTCGCGGCCCCGAAGAGTTACAATACTCTCAGATCCTGTATCGGGACCTTTTTTTGTCACCCGCAGGTACTCACTTAATCTCCCTAAAAGTGTCTCGGGAAAATCGGGTCTCACAAGATCATGAGACTCTCAAAATATCCTCGGCCACTTGAAATGCCGAACCCCGAATGCCGATGTTCAAAGGTCAACAGCTCGGGATATAGCCTCTCGCGATGTCAACAACCTAATTTCCAAAACCCCGAGTACCGAGGTGCGACGCCACGTGCTAGCGCTCCACGTTGTTTTGTGGGACCCATCGCCACTCACAACTTTGCTATTCCTCCGGGTTCCTTTCGACTTTGAAAACGTCGAGGTGACGAATCCTGACTCCACGGGACCTCGTGCCACCTGTCCTCGTCACAATTTACGGCTTCGATTAAATCGGGGAATCACGATTCGTGATTTCGACGTGCATGCAAATTTTTCCCTCGCCAACCCTGCTATGCCGATCTATGATGGCACTGGCCCTTGCCTCTTGTGTCCAAGTCTAAACTCCACGCAACTTGCCCACGATCCAACGATCAACGGGATTTCGCAAATCTCCACACAAATTTCAAGTCGTCGATTCTCTTCCTCTTGAAGAGTCCTTCACTTCGAAGCTTTTCCTACTCAAACTTCTCCTGGTCCTTCACCCACCTTGCACAGCTTTAATGATAACTCTACACTCTTGAGATGAGGATCGAAGCTTCCTCCAAGCAACTCTGTAGCCACGCCTTCCTGAGGACAAATTCAACCACACCCTCACAGGAATTCTCTGGTTCACTTAGAGAAAAAACAATTCAACCTCATTCACGCGGCATTCAGATTTCAATTCTTCCATAAAATCACATATACGGCATATGAAAGAAGCGTGTAACAAGAAGCAAATATGCAAAGGCATAATGCCAACAACACACAGAGAATAAATACATCCATGGAATTGAATCAAGGCTTTCCTGTCTTTCTTTTCCAGGCTCACCTCTGAGGCTTCAATTCAACCTGCTCTCCACCTGCACAGTTCGAATAACCCAACACAATTCCAGAAGAGGAGAATAAGAGTTTAACTGTAGAGCCCCCTCGACGCACTCTATGCGGAGGAATTCGACTGCACTCGAATGCAGGAATCTCCTGGCTCAAACAGAGAAACAATTGAAGCTCATTCTCGCCTCTCTCCCAGATTTCTAATCTGCCATGAAATCACATATGCAGCATATACAATGAATGCATAACAAGAAGCAAGTAAGCAACAACATAATATCAGCAACACACAGAGAATAATCACAACCATGGAATTGAATCAAAGCTTTACTATTAATTGAATATTTGTACATGGGGATTCTTCACCAGTTTTGTGGTTTGCTCTCTCCTCGCTCCTGAATGCTAATGCTACAATTATCCTCCTCTACAATGTTACAAAGGAGGGTGCCTATATTCTGTTTTCCCTCTCGAAAGAAAAACTGTCTAATCTAGAATTAATTAAATTATCTACTTGCATTAAATCTAATAAATTCCTCAGCTACCTAAGGACGAGAGCTTATCTGCACAAGGTCCATTACAATGTACAAGTGCACTTCATCACATCAATACATTAATGTTTTGGCGCAGCCATATATCAAAATATTTCAAAGTTTGAATGCTGGTGCTCCCCAGCGGTCTTTTCCTTTCTCCACGCGCTGGCTCGCTTGATGAGTGAGAGATGCTCCTGCATCATCAATATTTGTCTGTTAACTTAATATAGTAGGTACTATCTTTTTTTACTTAAAAAAAAATATATTGTTTGATTAACTTATTTTTTAATAGATATTTACTATATAAATTTTAATCTTTTTAAAAATTAAATTTTGAATGGTTGAGATTTCAATTCAATAGGAACATATATTTTCCTTGATAATCATGTTTAATATGTCACAGAACCTCTATGCATGCCATTGGTTGTTTTTCATTCATGCATATGATGTTACTTTCACATTTTAATCCTTGAACTAGTTTGAGGAACTTGTAATCCTATTGTCTTTTGAGATTGAATGGAAAAAATATTTTCATTATTTTAAAACACAATTCTAGTTTCTTGGGAACCCAAAGCTTCCTAATGTTCCAACCCTAAAATAAAACTTTGTTAATGAAATATAATTAAAGAATGGAATTATTAATGTTTGATGAAAATGTTGTGAGGTTTAGTGGAGGTGTCATATGATGCCATGATTTCCACTCATATCATGTTTTCTCAATTACCTTTAATTATATTGTTTGTGTAACATCCCATTCTTGCACACAATGAGCAAACTTATTCTTTGAGGACACTTACTCGCAAGTGATATGGATTATTATACTATTAAACATTTGATTTTGATTATAAGGCATTATGGGTTGATGACATGTTGTTTTGCTGCATTGACATAGATAGGTGCTATTGACTTGGTTTTACTAAATGTGCAGGATTTTGGACCTCGAGGATGCAGAGGCATCGATGGAACCCCTTGGACTACAGATCAAGTTAGGGAGTGAACTATTGGGGTTTGATTGTTTTATATGTGATATTAGTGCATCTGATTAGATGATATGATTATGGATATATTTCTGACATGATTCGTTGATGATGCAGGTTGACGATAGTTTTCCGAACAGACTCACATGTGGAGTAGAGGGGTCATGCACGACTACCAGAGATGTTGAGGGAGAGGTGTGGAGAAAAACCCTGCCACAACCTACTAGAACTCTCATCGTGGCTCGAACTGTAGGTTAACGATTGCTTGGTTCGAGAGGACCCACGATGCCGTGTGGGCGGACTGCGACAGTAGCTCACGATGATTCTAAGGGGCGCGCAATAAGGCAGGGGCCTTATTCCTTAGAGGCCCTTAGTCTCCCACAATATCACCTAGTGGAGTATTGACTCCAGGGTTTTTTTATGTCTACAAAGTCAGTGAAGGGGCGAGTGGCACCCTTGGAGCACGTGGTGCATCCTGAAGGGCATGTCGTGCAAGAAAAATGGAAAGAAGCAAGTGACACCCTTGGAGCACATGGTATGTCCTGAAGGGCACGTCATGTTGTTAATTAATAAATGAATAAACCTAGATGTCCTTAGGATGAATAACGTGATAAGAAAAATTTAAAACATTTTCCAGAATAAAATGTCGCCCAGCCTCAAAAATTAAAATCTAGGTCTAGGTGAAACTTGTAGTAAAAGAAAGAAAAAAAAAATGTTTAAATAAAAATAAAAATAAATAAATAAAAATGATAATCATCATTAATCTTGTGTCGAGAAGGGAGTGAGTAATTGTTTTAATTTATAAAAATCTTTTGGGGGATAAAATTAAAAATAAGGGGGGGAATAATTGTTTTGTCACTTATACTAATTAAAATTATTAATTAAAAGGGGAAAAGGGAAAAAGTTGATTTTCTACACCTACCAAATTGAGTTTTAAATAAAAATGGGAAAGAGGGAAATCTAAAATAATTACGAAACTAAGAAAAAGAGGGAAACATAAAAAGAAAGGGGAAACCCAAGGAAAAAGAAGAAAGTCTAACTTAGTAAGAAAGTCTAAGAAGAAAGTCTCGATGTTCATTGATTCCTTTGGCCTTCGATCCCTGCCTGTCTTGACCATCCTATGGTTTATTAATTTGTGTTTATTGCGATTTATTTTTTTCTTCACCCCTAGCTCATCAGTCCATGCCTGAGAAATTGGACAGGAGCCTGATCTACGGTTGTCACTTCGGTGTTAATAGACCTATGGATCTAAATGCCCTTCTTTTCTTTGCATGGATGATGAGCGAAGGATGTTCTTGCCAGTTGTCTACCCCTGTTGATTTCTCCAAGTAGTGTGTGATCTTGTGCCTTGATGTGTTTAATTAAACCTGCAAAATTTGATTGATGGTGAAGTTTTCTTTAAACTATGCGTTTTTATATCTCATTTGTTATCTAATTTTATGTCTCATTTTTATATATTGTTGGATATTTCTAGTGTTTTTATCTCTTGTTTTGTTTGCCTGGCGATTGCTTCTTCTTCGGCTGCACTTCGTGTGACTTGGTGGTGAATTTTGCCCAACGATTTATTTATTTATTTCTGGTCAGTTTGTTTAGATTTCCAGTTGCTCGACAAGATACACGCTTTTCAGTTTAGACAACCAATGTATATTGATTAATACGAATTATACTTCTGGGCATTTTTATAAGGATATAAACTCCGCAGATTAATTTATTTGAATGCTAAAAGCTCAGTGAATAAACCAGTCAGTCCTCTATGCGGTAGATTTAGGCCTCTAAGTAGACTGAAGATGGCATTGCCTTTTCTTGGCTCTGCTTGTTTGTTTTGAAACCAATATAGGACATCGGTGTCCTGAACTTGTTAGAACTCTTGTAGCTATTTCTAAATTTTTTCTTTCATCTCCTAGAGGGTTTACCATCCCATAATTAAATTTGGTTTCCACACTCTTGATCTACTCTGGTTTTGGATTCCATCTTGAGTTTGGTTCAAGAGGGCTCCACTCCTCATTCTGTGATAATGGATTTGTACACTATTACAACTCTATGGACTCTATTTTATGTTTTAGATATTGTAATTACGTTTGAAATAATTGTACATCTAAATGCATAAAAATTGAAATAACTTTGATCACGGAATAACCCTGAAATTACCATCGGGAAGTTCTATTAAAAATCCCACCTAAACCTCCCGACCATATTTAGAGTTTTGTTTGAACCCAACAAACCAAATTTACATTTAAGTTAAAACTAATATCTAAAGAATGTGGAAAACAATAAATCTATGCAAATTATGAAACCAAATATTGTAAATGCAACATGCAGTTGCATCAATTTTCATTTACTGGTCTGAGCTACAGGGATTTAAGATGTTGTTGATTTAAGACAATCGACATCGTTATGAAGCACTTGGGTGGTTAAGAGATAATTTGAAAGATTAATTTATATAATAACTAGCTATGGGTTACCCTAGAAAGAATATGAATGCCAATGGTTACAAGGCGTTAGAAGATGGATGGATTTAGTGAATTTTAGTATCTAAAACAATAATGATAATGAAAATTGAAGAAATAATTGATTCAAGTGATAAATCCTAGAATGTGTTGGACAACTATATTAATTTTGATCAGCTAAGTTACTGTATGCGTTTAACTTTACTTGACAGCGTTTGTAATTGGCTTTATTATTTTTGGACAACGTTCCTCCTTTTCTTGATTAGCAATGATAATTAATGTGGTAGGATATAGTTAATATTAACATCAAGTGTGCATTGATTAGCCTGATATAACATTTAACATTAAAAAAACAAGATAGCATTAAAATTTTGAGTTGATGATTATTTTTTTAACCACAAAACCGCATGAAATTAGCCCGCTTCAATGGCATAGTCATTTCTCAACAGTTCTTTTTAATGTTAATAAACAACTGCCATTTTGGTACGATTAGTATAGATAGACAACATGTTGTAATGTAATTTGTTAATAAGTATTTCATTATATCCTTCTGCATTGATATGGTTAATGTTGTTATATGATGTCAAGTGCTAGTTAGACTAAAATTTGGGGTTAATTTAGAATTGCCCTTTGATCGCAAGTAATGATAAAATTAGATCTGTATTTAACACTATTTAGATGGTAATTATTGACCAGTTAGACTTCATAAAAGGGTTGGGTGGTTGACGAAGTCGTGTATTGGCTTGTGTCTTCCCTGGTAGTCATCCTCTAGTGTCTTGTCGACCTGTTTTTGGGGTTTGTGAGTGGTTTTCTTATCGATGTTTGGCTCCTACTGCGTTGGGTTTATCTAGAGTCCTTGGTCTAGTTAGGATGTTTGGTACCAAGGTTATTGATGCATCTATCGCATGGGGACATCATGATTCTTGATGAGGGAATCATGGCACATCCTATTGGATAGTGGCAAATGAGAGCTTGGCCAGAGTCGGTGCATTCTAGGTGAATGTAGTCGAGTGTTGTAAGTTGCTTTTTTCACATGGGTGGAATGCCTTCATGCATTTGGTTTACACGCCTTAAGGTTCTAGTCTTGTTCATCATGGGTCATTGTGTTCGGAGGGGGATGTTGTCCCTTAGCTTGTAGGAGTGTCTTGTTTGCATTGGGCAGGTATTTGTTCCTCCTTGTTGATCTACGCATGTTTCACCTAGTTTCCCTTGTGCCAGTACGTGGTGTCATAGTTTCCTGTTGCCTGGACTGTGTGATTTCATTCATCGTCAGTGGTGTGGTTAAACTATTATTGTCATCAGCTTATTTCATAAAAACAAAAACAAAATTGAACTTCTTCTTCGCTTGTAGTCGTAATGATGGGGTCGTTACATATGGTATCAGAGCAGGGTTCAACCCGCGACTTGGGATCACTACGAATTTTGTGGATATGATTTTTATTATAATGTTGCTAATTGAGTTGAATTCTATTCGTGCAGGTAACCATGGTTAGAGGACACTGTGGAGGAAAACAACAAGGTGCTAGGGGAGGAGGCATGACGCCTCCAGTAGCATCCACATGTGAGGGGTCTAACCCCTAGGGAAACGAACAAGTTGTCGGGTAGGAGCAGATAGAGGTGGGTGATGTGGCTGGAATGATGAGGTATTTTCAGTGGATGTCTGAGGCACTGATCAACCATTTGGAAAAAGATGAGGCCACAACGTCGACACCCTCCGAGGGTCCAACATGGGCTCCAATCTGTACTGGTAGCATTCACCGCGAACTTGATAAGGTCAAATTTCTTGATTTCTTTAGTGCCTCAGACGACATAGCCGCCGAGGCATTGTTGGAGAATATGGTGATGTGCTTTGCAATTCGTGACTATACCTCCAACATGAATGTCTACATGGAAGTCTTTCAACTGAAGGGAAGCGCTCTTCTATGGTGGAAGATGCTCCTGCCACAACTGAACATGTCCGTCGAAGACGTGTCATGGGAACTATTTGAGGAATGGTTCCGAGAGAGGTACCTATCAAAGGAATTCACTGAGCATCATCTCAATGAGTTCAACGCCTTACGACAGGGTGGTCGTATCGTGCCCGAGTACGAGGCCCGTTTTATGGAGTTGTTTTCGTATTTGTCACATGTTAATACTGAGAAAATTAAGGTCAACAGGTTCGTGTTCGGACTTAATGGAAGCATACGTGCAAAGGTTAGGATTCTAATGCCTCAAACCTTGTGCTAAGCCCTAATATTGGCTTATTACCCCTTAATTGGGGCATATTAGATTAGTAATGCTATTTTATTTATGTTGGCTTTAGGCCATTAGTTGTAATTTAGATTAGTAATGTTATTTT
>JZKD02S0209199.1:898353-912675 GCA_000966675.3 Picea glauca
GTAAAAGGAGGTTGCCCCCTCGAAGAGGATTATTATCTGAAATTATCTCTGTTTCAAGGCGTTGAGTACTTTTCCTGAGGTTTTTCCATGCTATATTGATGTTTGGTTCTTAACACCTTGCATGATGCCATCCAGAAGGCCCTCATAGCAGAGGAGGAGCTTATCAGCGGGGGTCAGAGCAGGACTCCAACGAGACTAGCAGGGAAGGTGTCATCTGGTGCACAATAACATCAGACACTAGATAGACATACGCCAGGGTATCGTGGCTCCCAGAGGGGATCCACTTTCACTACACCTCGGCGACTGGTGCCTCAGCAGCAGACACCTTATTGGGGACCACAACATCAACAACAACATCGACCACAGTAGCAATATTTTAGGCCTGTTCAATAGAATAGACCAAGATTCTAGGCCGCTGGGCCATCATCTTCTACTTCGGGTACTAGGAGTACTGGATTGAAGAAGGGGTGTTGGACGTGTGGGGAGCCACACTACCAGCGTGACTGCCTAGTGGAGAGGAAAAGAGCATCTGGATCAGTCGGACCCACTACTGTGGGAGATTTGGGCAAGGCCCATTAAATTCATGCAGTGATGAATAATCACCAGGAAGAACACCAGTCGACTGTGCTCAAGAAGCTAGGTATTTTCATTGACCAGACCCTTAGTATTTTGATATATCCTAGTGCTACTGAGAGTTTCATTTTTGGTGTGACGCTAAAAAGGACTAAGTTAAAGGCAATCGAACAGGATGAGTTTAACTTCATAGAGATGACTTAGGGAGCCAAACAAAGGGTTGGAGGAAAGGTTACAGGTTGTACCCTTAACTTGGGAGAGTTTTTCACTAAGTCCAACTTGTACATCACGACCTTAGGATCTTATGACGTCGTGATCGGTATGGACTCGTTGGAATCACATGAGGCAATACTCAACTGTAAGATGAAATGATTGAGCTTGGTCGATGATGAGGGACAAGAACTCATGATTGTAGGACAGAACTCGGGAGTTTCCCTAAGGTTCATCTCTTCCTTACAGCTACAGAAGAGCATGCACAAGGGATGTAAGCTTTATGCGATCCTTGCGTTAAACGAGAAGGGAGTAGCGGAATGTATAGAACACCCTCCGGTGGTGAGAGAGTTTGCAGATGTCTTTCTGGAGGAGTTACCTGGGATGTTGCCTGAGAGGGAATTAGAGTTTACTATAGACCTGAAACCGAGGACTGAACCAATAGCAAGAATGCCTTATCGGATGTCGACCCCAGAGTTATAGGAATTGAGAATGCAACTGAAGGAATTGTTGGACCTAGGATTGATACGTCAAAGTGTGTCACCTTGGGTTGCACCTGTTATTTTCATACAAAATAAGGATGGGTCATGGAGGCTTTGCATTGACTAGTGTCAATTGAATAAGGCAATGATCAAGAATCAATATCTATTGCCGAGGATAGATGATTTGTTTGATAAGATGAAGGGTGCGATGATGTTATCAAAGATCAATTTGTGATTAGGGTATCACTAGTTACATATCAAGGAGGATCAAGTCCCTAAGACTTCCTTTAAGATGAGGTTTGGACATTATGATTTTATTGTTTTATCGTTTGGACTGAAAAATTCCCCAGGGGTATTTATGAGTTTGATGAACGAGGTGTTCCGCGAGTACTTGGACAAGTTCGTCCAAATATTCATTGACGATATTTTGACTTACTCTCAGATGATGAAGGAGCATGATGAGCACTTGAGATTGGTACTATAGTGTCTGTGAGAGCACAAATTGTATGGGAAGTTGTCAAAATTCTCATTTGATCAATCGAAGATTCACTACTTAGGGCATGTCATCTCTGACGAAGGTATTTTCATGGATCTAGCAAAGGTTGAGGCTATTATTGAATGGCCTACGTCGACGAATGTCCCAAAAGTGCATATCTTCATGGATTTAGCAGGATACTATCGACGGTTCGTCGAGGGATTTTCGAAGATAGAAAATCTAGTCACAGAGTTGCAGAAGAATAACATGAAGTTTGTTTGGACCGAGAAATGTGGGGAAGCTTTTAGGAGGATCATGGAGCTATTAACAATGACACCGATTCTAAAGGTCCCTAACATGGATGCAAAATTCTTGGTATTCATTGACGCATCCAAGGAAGTCTTAGGTGGAGTCCTGATGAAAGATGGTCGAGTGATCTCTTACATCTCAAGGAAACTGAGAAGGCACGAGGAAAACTATGCGACACATGATTTGGATTTTTTATCCATTGCATATGCCTTGAAGGTTTGGAGACACTACCTTGTTGGTTGAAAATTTGAACTAAAGGTGGACCACTGTGGACTACCACACATATTTACACAAAGCGACCTGAACACGCGACAATGGCATTGGTCAGAATTTTTTAGTGAGTACGACTTCAAGATTACTGACATAAAAGGATCAATGAACCGAGTGGAATATGCATTGAGTCGAATACCACACATATTTTCGGTGTTGCCTCTTTAGACAGATCTATGTGAAAAAATTCTGAATTTACAGCGTGATGATGACTGGTACAAAGAGGTCGAGGGTTTTATTGGACAAAACACAATGATGGTACCAATATTTGAAGGATTTGTGTTTGACGATGATGGATTATTGAGGTTTAAAAATCGGATTTGCGTACCACCGAATGACAAGTTGAGGATCTTGATCCTAAGCTAGGCTCATAGAGCAGTATACATGGCTCACCTGGGAGTCACGAAGATGAGGGAAGACCTTAAACCCTTATTCTTCTGGAAAGTGATGACGGCAGACATAGTCAACTACATGGCCATATGTCTAGAATGTCAGCAAGTAAGGGCTAAACATAGAAATCCAACAGGATTACTACAACCACACACTATTACATAATCGAAATAGGAGGTTATTTCGATGGATTTTATTGTTGGGTTTCCACTAACGGAAATGAGACATGACTCGATTTTCATAGTAATAGACACTCTGACAAATAATTCTCACTTTATTTATGTGCGTATGACGTATTAGGCACCTGCATAGCTAGAGTTTTCATCAGTGAGATTCTGAGGTTGCATGGCGTGCCTAAGAGGATTATATCCGATCGAGGATCAGTGTTTAATGGACGATTTTGGATGAGTTTCCAAGAGGCCTTGGGAACCCAACTTAACTTCAATACTACGTATCAACAGGAGATTGACGGGTAGACCAAATGAATGAACCAGACCTTGGAGGACATGTTGCACATGTACGTGATGGACCAACAAAAGCATTGGGAAGAATTCTTGCCACTGGTGGAATTCACTTATAACAACAGTTACCAAAGCACCATTAATAATGTGCATTTCGATTTTGCTTACATGCTACTGTGTCAGACTCCTTTGAGTTGGGATCGGCTTGAGGATAGGGTCCTCATGGGACCAGAAGCGATCCAAGAAATGTAAGAGCAAATTCAAACAATAAGACAAAGGATTAAAGAAGTGTAGGATCGACAGAAGAGTTATGCCGATGCGCACTGTGTCGACCGTAGTTACGAGGCTGGGGATCGAGTCTTCTTGTGGGTAAAACTGCATAAGAGTTTGATCAAGTTTGGAAAGGGAGCTAAAATCTCTCCTAGGTTCATGGGACCTTTCAAGATTGTGCAGAGAAAGGGGCTCGTGGCTTATCGACTAGCCTTGCCTGATTCTTTGAGGTGCATGCACGATGTTTTTCATGTATCTGTTTTGAGACATTATATTAGCGATCCTACACACATTATTGACATGAGTTCCTTGTAGGTATCGGACGAGGGGGTGCTCACAACTGAGATGATATGCATCCTGGATCATTACGTTCAACAGCTACGGCATTGGACAATAGATCAGGTCAAGGTATCGTGGGACAACTATAGTCTGTACTTGGTGACCTGGGAGGACGCATATGATATGCGCCAACATTTTCCATTTTTGTTTGATAGATAGACTTATGATACTATGATACACATTATTTCGACACTTATATTGTGAAACTTCGAGATGAAGTTTAGACCAAGAGGGGGTGTATGTAACATTCCACTCTTATGCACAGTGAGAGAAATTATTCTTTGAGGACACTTTCTCGCAAGTGATCCAGATTATTATACTATTAAACATTTGATTTTGATTACGAGGCATTATGGGTTGATGACATGTTTTGCTGCATTGACATATACAGGTGCTATTGACTCGGTTTTACTGAGTGTGTAGGATTTTGGACCTTGAGGATGCAGAGGCATCGATGGAACCCCTTGGACTCCGGATCGAGTTGGGGAGTTAACTATTGGGGTTTGATTGTTTTATATGTGATATTAGTGCATCTGATTAGACGATATGATTATGGATGTATTTATGATATGATTTATTGATGATGCAGGATGATGATAGCTTGTCGACCAGACTCACATGTGGAGTAGAGGGGTCACGCACGACTACCAGAGATGTTGAGGGAGAGGTGTGGACAACAACCCTACCACATCCTACTAGCGCTCCCATTGTGTCTCGAACTGTAGGTTAATGATTACCTAGTTCGAGAGGACCCATGATGTTGTGAAGGAAGACTTCAACAATCACTCACGATGATTCTAAGGGGCACGTAATAAGGTAAGGACCTAATTCCTTAGAGGCCCTTAGTCTCCCACAAGATCTTCTGGTGGAGTATTGACTCCAATGGTTTTTTATGTCTACCAAGTCAGTCAAGAGGCAAGTGGCACCCTTGGAGCACGTGGTGCATCATGAAGGGCACATCGTGCAAGAAAAATGGAAAGAGGTGAGTGGCACCCTTGGAGCACGTGGTACGTCCTGAAGGGCACACAATGTTGTTAATTAATAAATTAATAAAACTAAATGGCCTAAGGATGAATAACGCGATAAGAAAAATTTAAAACATTTTCCCTTATAAAATGTCGCCCAACCTCGAAAATTAAAATCTAGGTCTAGGTGAAACTTGCGGTAAAAGAAAAAAAAATATGTTTAAATAAAAATAAAAATAAATAAATAAAAATGATAATCATTATTAATCTTGTGTCGAGAAGGGGGTGAGTAATTCTTTTAAATTATAAAAATATTTTGGGGGATAAAATTAAAAAAAAAGTCGAGGAATAATTGTTTTATCACTTATACTAATTAAAATTATTAATTAAAAGGGGAAAAGGGAAAAAAATAATTTTCTACACCTGCCAAATTGAGTTTTAAATAAAAAGGGGAAAGAGGGAAATATAAAATAATTAGGAAACTAGAAAAAAGAGGGAAACATAAAAAGAAAGGGGAAACACAAGAAAAAAACATAAAGTCTAAGTTAGTAATGTATCTAGCATTTAAGAACTTTCTAATTTAAACTCAACTAGTAAATTAATAAGGGGGGAAGTCTTTAAAACTTGTAAGGGAATATGGGGAAACCTAGGAGCGATTCTAGGAAGGATTTTAGGTGGGTGAGGGAAATAGGGGAAATTAATTAATTAATGAAATTAATTTATGGAGGAATGAAGGGGATGGGTGACACATGTACAGGGAGGATTTTTATGAATTAAATTATTAAACATTAAATTAAATGGGATTTTGGGAAAGTAAGGGACTTCGTAACTCTATATAATGGAGGGAGGAGAAGGATGATGGATCTCTTCTGTTATGCCTAATGTTACAATGCAAAAATTTATACTTGATTGACTTACCTTGTGGGAGTTGGCATACCCAGCTCGGTGAGGAGTGGTAGCTCGACCTTGCGAGGCGAGCTGGGAGCTAGTTGATTCACTAGTTAGTGTACGTGACCCCTTTGCGGCTTGGGGGGAATAAGGTGGAATAAGAGTACCCCTAGTGTTGGATGGGAGGTATTGGTGAAGTCTCATCGGTCGACAAGTGGGAGCTTCACGGAGCACGTGGGAAAACAACTCAGAGCGGGATACACTGGATACGATACGCTTCCTTTATTTCTGCATGGTAGATTGTTAGTATGATTTATGATTTTAGTTATGTATGTTTAATTGGGTAAAGAAAATGATTGTCTTAGCATTCTAGTTGATGACTGAAATTTCCCCCATAGTCATTGGCTTGATGTTGATTGATTCCCATGGCTTTCAATCCCTGCCTGTCTTGATTGTCCTATGGTTTATTGATTTGTGTTGATTGCAATTTATTTTTTCCTTCGCCCCTAGCTCATCATTCCACGCCTTAGCAGTCGACCAAGAGCTTCATCTACGGTTGTCACTTCGGTGGTAATAGACCTATGGATCTAAACACCCTTCTTTTATGTGCGTGGATGATGAGCAAAAAATGTTCCTTCCCATCATCTACCCCTGTTGATTTCTCAAGGTAGTGTGTGGTCTTGTACCTTGATACGTTTAATTAACCCTGCAAAATTTGATTGATGGAGAATTTTACTTAAACTCTATGTTTTTATATCTCGTTTGTTATCTCATTTTAAGTCTCATTTTTATATCTTTCTGGACATTTCCTTCTTCTTTTTTCTCATTTTGTTTTCCTGGCGATTACTACTTATTCGATTGCACTTCGTGTGACTTGGGGGCGAATTTTGCCCAGGGATTTATTTATTTATTTCTGGTCAGTTTGTTTAGATTGCTAGGTGCTCAACAAGCTACATGCTTTTCATTTTAGACAACCAATGTATATTGATAAATATGAATTATACTTCTGGGCATTTTTATAAGGATACAAACTTTGCAGATTAATTTATTTGAATGTTAAAAACTCAGTGAATAAACTGGACAGTCCTCTATGCGCTATATTTAGGCCTCTATGCAGACTAAATATGGTGTTTCCTTTTCTTATCTCTTCTTGTTTGTTTTCAAACCAATAGAGGAAATCGACGTCCTGAACTCGTTAGAACTCTTGTAGCTATTTATGAATTTTTTCTTTCATCTCCTAGAGGGTTTACCATCCCAGAATTAAATCTGGCTTCCACACTCTTGATCTGCTCTGGTTTCAGATTCCATCTTGAGTTTGGTTCAAGTGGGCTCCGCTCCTCATTCTATGATAATGCATCTATACACTATTACAACTCTCTGGACTTTGTTTTACGTTTTATATATTGTAATTATGTTTGAAATAATTGTACATCTAAATGCATAAAAGTTGAAATAACTTTGATCACAGAATAACCCTGAAATTACCACCAGTAATTTCTATTAAAAATCTCACCTAAACCTCCTGACCATATTTAGAGTTTCGTTTGAACCCAACAAACCAAATTTACATTTAAGTTAAAACTGATATCTAAAGAATGTGGAAAACAATAACTCTATGCACATTATGAAACCAAATACTGTAAATGCAAAAGGCAATTGCGTCGATTTTCATTTACTGATATGAGCTACAAGCATTTAAGATGTTGATGATTTAAGACAATCGACACCATTATGAAGCACTTGGGTGGTTAAGAGATAATTTGAAAGATTAATTTATATAATACCTAGCTATGGGATACCCTAGAAAGAATATGAATGCCAATGGTTACAAGGTGTTAGAAGATGGATGGATTTAGTGAATTTCAGTATCTAAAACAATAATGATAATGACAACTGAAGAAATAATTGATTCAAGTGATAAATCCTAGAATGTGTTGGACAACTATATTAATTTTGATCAGCTAAGTTACTGTATGCGGTTTACTTTACCTGACAACATTTGTAATTGGATTTATTATTTCTGGACAACGTTCCTCCTTTTCTTGATTAGCAATGCTAATTAATGTTATAGGATATAGTTGATATTAACATCAAGTGCACATTGATTAGCATGACATAAAATTTAACATTAAAACAACAAGATAGCATTAAAATTTTGAATTGACGATTATTTTTTTAACCACAAAACCACATGAAATTAGCCCTCTTAAATGGCATAGTCATTTCTCAGTAGTTCTTTTTAATGTTAATAAACAACTGTCATTTTGGTACGGTTAGTATAGATAGACAACATGCTGTAATGTAATTTGTTAATAAGAATTTCATTATATCCTTCTACATTGATATGGTTAATGTTGTTATATGATGTCAAGTGCTAGTTAGATTACAATTTGGGATTAATTTAGAATTGGCCTTTGATCGTAAGTAATGATAAAATTAGATCTGTATTTAATGTTATTTATATGGTAATTATTGACGAGTTAGACTTGATAAAATGGTTGGGTGGTTGATGAAGTCATGCATTGGCTTGTGTCTTCCTTGGTAGTCATCCTTTGGTGTCTTGTCGACTTGTTGTTGGGGTTTGGGTGTTGTTTTCTTATTGGTGTTTGGCTCCTAGCACGTCGGGTTTATCTAGAGTCCTTGGTCCAGTTGGGATTTGTCGTGCCAAGGTTATTGATGCATCTATCACATGGGGATGACATGATTCCTAATGAAGGGATCATGGCACGCCCTATTGGATAGCGACAAATGAGAACTTGGCCGAAGTCGGTGTGTTCTGGGTGAGTGTAGTCGAGCATTGTAAGTTGATTTTGGCACATGGGTGGAATGCATTCATGTGTTTGGTTCACGCGCCTTGAGTTTATAGTCGTGTTCATCATGGGTCTTTGTGTCAGGAGGGGGATGTTGTCCCTTAGCTTGTAGGAGTGTCTTGTTTGCATCGGGTGGGTAGTTTTTCCTCCTTGTTGATCTACGTATGTTTCGCCTAGTTTCCCTTGTGCCTGTGCATGGTGACATAGTTTCCTGTTTCATGGAATACATGCTTGCATTCATCATCAGTGGTGTAATTAAACTGTTGTCGTCGTCTCCTTCTTGCCAAAATCAAAAAATAAATTTCACTTCTTCTTCGCTTGTAGTCGTAACGATGGGGTTGTTACAGTTTGGTAATGTTTGAAATTGTTCTCTTCCCACTAAGTCAACATCAACCTATTCTATGGGATTATGCACATGATTAACATAGGATTCAATGAAGTTGTGGTTTATTTTGATAAGAAAATTTCTTTTCACAATCTCAACTTCAATGAGTTTTTTTTAATGGAATTTCCCTTTTTGTATTTCACAGTGGTAAATGAAGAAGTTCACTTAAAGATTTTTTCTTTTCCCTCTCAATATTTGAGAATGTCATTGTTTGTATTTGGTTTTGAATTTTCTTTAGTTGCTTTTATGAGATTGGAAAGCCTCAATGTTGTACCACCTTCTCTGCACAACAATATATTATTTATTGAATGCATTCCATGACCTTCTATTGTTGCACATGATCTTGATCAAGATAACGCTAGTGATGATGATGTTTTGTTAATTCTCCTACTTCCTCTTATATAATGATTGTGAAGTTGCTAAGCCCTTAAAACCCCCCCAAGTTTTGGGCAAAAATTAAGGCCCCTTCTTCTCCTCATTTGTCTAAACATGATTTCTTCTTTTTGACATTTATTGAACTCATTTCCTCATTGCCTTACTACATTGTTCATTATTTTTAGATGTATAAGTCAAATGGGCCTTGATTTTAACTTAGTTTCTTTCCTTCCTTGAAATGAATTCCTCAATTGAGTTTTTGGTTTCCTCCATTCCTTATGATTTTGCTCATTAATTTTCTTTGTTATAAACCTTTTGGCCCTTTATTTCTAGACTGGGTCCAATCCTCCAATCATTCCTCTTATTATCCTTATTTTTTGAAGTTCTTCCCAAATCCAAAAATTGACCTAATTTCTAAATTGGTAACCCTAGTTACTCTTGCTCGAGTGTGAGTTTTCTTTGAGTTTGGGTTTGAGCCTTTTCACTTTAGTTTTCTTGTGAGCCTTGAGTTCTTATTTTAAACTTGAGTTTGGATTATTTCCCTTTATTTCTCACCTTTTAATATTATCTCCCAATTTTAGATCAGGTCCGATCCTGAAATCAAGATCCTTCTTTTCTTTGTCTTCCAAACTTCACCCTAGTTTCCATATCAAGCCTTCCTATTGTCTCTTTATTTATTTTGAACATTTACTCTATTCAAACTTCTGATCATTTCAAACCTCTAACTCTTTGAATTAGTGAATGGGACCTTTCAAAATCCTTCAAAATTGATTTGGCGATTGGTCCCAATTGCCAAAATTGGGACTTCTCTTCACCAAGTTCAATTTTTCTATGTCCCAATTTCACAATTGTCCCTGATCGCCAAATTGGGGTCCCCTCTCAATCAACCTGGTTGTTTGATATTTTTTTCAAACTCTTCTGAACTCTTTCTCGAACTCTTGGAACACTCCCCTCGAACTTAGAACCTTTTGTTTCAAACTTACTCTTTTTCCAAAGCCTTTGTCTCAATTTGGAAATTGATCCTGATTTCCAAATTAGGACCTATCTTCACTTCTTATCATGGCCCTTTCCCTGATTTTTTCAATAGGCCTTTATTTCTTAAAGGGGCCTCCTTTCAAGCATTTTCTCAAAATTTTCTCCCTTTTCCCTAAATCGTTGCTCAACCCAATTTAGCAATCACTCCCAATTGGTAAAATTGGGGCCTCCCTCTTCAAACTTGTGTGTTATTGGGTCTCGATCCCCAAATCATGACTAACGACTAGCCAATGTGTGAACACTTTTAATCCTTTCTCTCAAACTTAGAAAAATGGAGGAAAACTCATTACAACTTAGTTTAATTAGAAATACCAAAAGGGATTTGTTCGATGTGATTATTGATTTAATGTTAAAAATTAACCCATGTGCTCCATGTGTACACTAACATGTAGACAACTATTCTTTTTAAAAAAGGGAATCAAATGGCCAAGAAAGAGACTCAAATAGTTAAAGAAAAGAAAGCTCAAACTTACAAAATAAATATAAACCACCAAGTACAAGAAGTTTGAATGGTCAATAAAGGAGATGAATCCCCAAGTGACACAAAATGATAGCTAAACAAAGAAATTGACTATCTAAGAAGAGAATCAAAATTTTCAAAGGAGTTAAAACTAACAAAGAAATCGAACCCCCAGTTGGTGAAAAAGGAAGTTGAGTGAAGAAACCAAAAAGCTAAGAAGGGAACTAGATAGCTAAGTGGAGGAGGAATCAAAATGATTATCCTCCCTCTCCATCTTGGGTATAAATAAGATAAAATTGATAGAAAATGGGCTTTTTCTTTTGCACCTTTGTAGATATCTATTCTATGAAATGTTAATGAGAAGAAGCCATTACTAGCTACATTGTGGAGACTCATTCTAGTGTATGTGTAGTGTGGGATTACTCTCTTTATTGTTTATACTAGAATGAATGTAAGACTTTTACTTTTTTTGGTTTCAATATGATTGTTGGTTCCATTTTTCTTGTTGGTTTCATGCATAACTTGAGAAGATTTAGTGACATAGTATTTATTGATAAAAAAGAATGAAATATAATTTTACATAACAATTGACACTTACATTTTAAACACTATTAGATGCATACTGATGCACAACCACACTTACTCTCTCAAGCAATGCACCATTTAGTAAAGTTATGATCCCCATCAATAAAAAATGGTTGTTTTGTTCATTGAGGATTTTCTCTTAGGTTCCCCAAACTAACTAAAGGGGTGTATTCCTCTTTGCTAATTTATTCACACAATTTGGTCCACCATTTTTTACAATAGACATTGGCTTCCATACCTTGGAATTCAAAAAAATATTGGCATATATAATACGTGTTTTTTCTTGCATTATTATTCTTAATTCATATATGTATGATAGAGGTAAACCTAGGATGGTTCTTCTCTTGTGATGTAATAATTCTCTTTCATTCATAAAATTGATAGGAACTGCTAGTGGTGATGGTAGCCATGATTCTAGGAATATGCTGGTGAATCATTAGATTATCCCATATAGTAGATTTTTCCATTGATGAATGAGCCACTTCCATGTTCAATAATGATTACCAAAACTATACACATGACTTCATATAAAATAATATAGTACTTTTTTCTTTTTCTTTTATTTTTATTTTTTTGACCAATATATTAAGCATGGAAATGCCATTAGAGAAATACTCTGGTTTCAATTTCCATACCTGGAAAGTAAACATACAATTTTTTAGGGACCTAACCTCTCTAACCCCTCACATAGGTAGAATAATATATTTTCCATGTAATAAAGGCCATCATTAGTCAATAAGCCCTATTTAATAAATGTGAACAAGTCAATGTAATAAGACCTAATAGAGGTTTCTTCTTCTAGAAAGATATTCCTCTAGAATGTTCTTTAGAAGATATAATTAGTATAAATAAGAGTAGGAGGAATGAAAATTCTTTGTATTAAGAATGATTATAATAGGGATCTGCTCTGCTAGAGGCTGCCCCGTCGAAGAGTTAAGTGAACACTGCTTTCTTTGAACAAAGGTATTATTTTTGGTATTTCTCTTCTCAATATTTTATTATTCCATTGATATGTGATGAATATTCTTGTTTCTGCATATTATATTACATCTAGTACCTTATAAGTGGTATCAAATCACTTTCCTTGGAAGGAATTGTGGGTAAACTTTTTTCTAGGGTAGAGACGTGTACTTTTAGTGTCCTTAAAGTACAAAGATTTGTCATTCAACGGGTAAAAATATAGTGGGGAAGACTACATGCATACAATACAAATGATTTCACAGGGTTTACTAGAAACCAAAAGTTTCTCCCTTGTTGAAAACCTCTGTTACCCCTGTTGGTACCCCTCGAAATAATATGCATATCAAGAGTCCCCTTATTTACATGACCTTCAATCCCAATTATTTAAATGTATATCAAGAGTCCCCCAGGTCTCCTAAAACCATCCCTAAATCAACAAATTGACTTCTTGAATTCTCTAGTGCCACTGGGAACAACACTCAGGAATATACTCTCTTGTACCTAGGTAATTGGGTAGTATAACTAAGGGTAATATCGATCCTCCTTATTTGGATCCCTGAGATATTGGGACAAGTACTACTGTTCAACCCTACATGTATATCAAAGAGCTATAACATAGGGAAAACGTTTGTCCATAGGCACTCTACAAAACCTAACCTGTGGGGGAACATACCAGACAAGGAACATAAAGGATATTTTGGCTGCACAATCTTGCCTCCTGCATTCTGGTTGTGAAATTAATACACATTTTTTCTATTAATAATTTGGGAATTTCGACACTGAAAAATTATTTAGGTTAGAATATAAATCCACAACAAAAAAATGGTCCCATCGACACCCTTATTCGGAACCTATCCCATTGGATTCCTCTCCTCTCCCTGATCGTCATGGTACTTACCATTTTTAATATTTTTTTCCGATGGACCCGACCCCCTTTCTGGAACCCTTATTTGCAACCTATCCCATTGCATTCCCCTTTTCTCCCTCATCGTCGTGGTACCTATCACTTCTAAGAATTTATTTTTCTGTGGTCCCATCCAACCCCTTCCTAGAGCCCTTATTTGACATTTCTCCCATTGGATTTATCTTCTCACTCTTATCCTAGTCATATATATCACCCATTTGCCTTTTTCTAGTGGACCCATTTCCCCTTACAGGCACCCCCCTATCCAAATGAACAACACTCATAACCAAGACTTGCAAGCTACCATCACCCAAAATAAGCAGAACATCCAACTTGTGACTTTTGAAATTGCTTCCATCAATTCCAAATTTTTACAATTCCAGGACCAAGTCCAACACCAATTTTAACCCATGGATACCAAATTCATGGGAGAATTTGTTACCCTCAAATCAATTGTCAACCAATTTTTGAATCGCTCCCATGGAATTTCCTCCTTGGAACAATCATCCCACTGAGATGGTGCTGACTTCTCCCATTCTATGATATTTAAATCCAAACTCTTTTCATCGTGGCCTTTGTCTTCCTAGATTTGAGGCCAATAAATTTAATGGCTCAGATCCCACGGGTTGGGTCACTCAAATGGAGCATTATTTTTATTTGCATGTCATTATTGATAAGTTGGAAAAAATTCATTATGTTGTTGTCTATCTGGATCCTAAATGCCATAAACGGTGGCAATGTCATAAAAATTCACGCCGGGGGTATGTTTCTTGGACCCAATTTGTTGCAGAGCTTTATGAAATCTTTGACACCAACACCCACTATTTAGGTTGTTTGACCAAGTTGAAATAGTTGGGAACAATGAAAGGATTTATAACTGCCTTTGAGCACTTGGACTTTAGAACGGAGGGAATAATAGATGCCTTCTTCTGGGAATGCTTTGTTAGTGGCATAAAGGATGAAATCCAAGCCTAGGTCCTCATGGCTCGCCCTTAGACTTGGTTGGAAGCTACTAAATGTTCCAAAGAAGCACAACATGTTGTTTTGTCCTAGAAAATAACGCCCTTTTTTCTTCCTTGCCCTCGACCCACCAATCCTACCCCTCCTACCAACCCTCTCAAGGTCCAGAAATTAACTATGGCATAAATGGATGAACACCAACTCAAGGGTTTTTTC
>JZKD02S0209199.1:932813-979462 GCA_000966675.3 Picea glauca
TGCTTTTTAAAAATGGAGTTTTTAGAAGAGTTGTTCAGCATGGCTTTGGCAATGAAGGGTAATGAGTTGGCCTGATGCCAGGTAAGCATGTGTGGTGCAATTTAGGGTTATAACACTCGCTACCTTCCATCTCCACTAAATTCCTATGCTTCTGGTTGTCCTACCATATCCTCTTCTTTGTTATGCATATTGCACTCAAAAATTTTTGAGACATACAATTTGACCCTCGTGCCCTCACCCTCAACACTTATATGTTGCAACCCTGTTTTGTAGCTGTCTTTTTTCCCCTGCCCGTGACCTTCGTACTTTCTTACTATGCGATTAGAAACCTTTCATGCTAACAGCTGACCATGCTGGAACCATAAACATTGTCATTAATGGCAAAAAACCTCGAGGAGATATCCCATTATTATGCATTAAACCAAGAGGTGCAGAGAGTTATTTTGTCCCTTTCGATTGTTCATATCCAACACATGTCCTCATGTTGGGCCACTCAAGAAATCTACAATGCTTAATCGCTCATTGAAATATCCAACATGTTGGCATTTCTATGTATGCAATTAGTATTGTTTAATGTTGACAACGCATCATGGAACATCTGTCCAAATTTTTATTAATCAATGAAAGTCTCGAGGACATCTCCCATTCACTCGCTTTCGACCAAAATTTTCGCAGGGTTATATTATCCCTTCCAACTTTTCATTTCATTCATCGGATGGAACAAATAAACATTCTTGTATACTTATGGCACCAAGTCGACAACAATTTTACGGAGATACAGTAAATATGTTCGCACAAGAGGACTAGAGCTTTCATTGGTCCAGGGCATACTTTTACTATTCATCCTGTTCCACCCAAAACGAAGTGATTTGGACCTCTGGAATCGCTCATGTAGGCTACGTTCCTGATGTTTTTGACTCTAAGGAGGTGGTCTCTTGGTGCACCAAAAAATATATTCCATGCCAAATAATTATTCCACTGCACGACCATTCTCCTGTTTCTTTGTCGCCTCGTCTCTTCCGCGAGATGTTAAAATTGTCGAACCCAACATTGACGTTTAGAGGGCAAGACTGCCAATAGTTTCTAGAGAAACATCATAATGGGTTGGACATATTAGCGGACTTCCTTGAAGACCTGACAACAGTTCCTGAAGATATCATAAGGCTGGAGGTAAGTTCCTTTACAAATCCATTACGGGAAATTGCTTGGTTGGTTACAAGAATAACAGGACAGGCATCCACAACAAGCATTTCACATATAATTATTTATATTTTGTATTTCACAGTCAAGGAAAAATACATGTTCGATTGGGGGAAGCTAATTTCGATTAAGCTCTGCTCCCAGTTTTCATGATTCAAAGAATCAAATAAATTTTATATGTCATCCTACTTGATTTTCGTAATTGTGTATTGTTTTCCATTTCCAAAAATTTCTCTTTCCAATAAAATAAACTGTGGATTCGACCTAGTAACATTCTAGAATGAGGCTCTATGGAGACACAAGGCATCCCATTGTTTTTATGAAGTTTTAAATGGCTTTGTCTCAGTTTTCAGAGATTTATTGTTAGGCAGGGATGCTCCACGGATGTCTATTTAGGCAACCAAGTTTTTGAACAGGTTGGGCACACTTGAGCAAGAGGAAAATCACAGTGTCCTCATGGTATTTGGCTCTAAGGAAAATCCTACCTTCCTTCCATGCCACATCATGGAGAAGATGTTTGTTGCAGAAATAACAAGGCAATACAACCATTGATTACATTTTTCCATGACAAGAAAAAAAACAGTTCATTCCTGTGCCCTGGAAAGTCGAAGACTTCGTGTGCAGAAAAATCAACAAGATTGACGAGTTTTCTGCCCATTTCAAGAAATTGAATCTAACGTATGTTGAAAGGATAAGAGGGTTCGACCCTAATGGCATTTTTCGAGAAAATTTACTGGGTGTTGGCTTTAACACCTCTTTTATCCATACACGCCTGACCAAAGATAGGAACAATGTCGACAACAATCCTACATATGTCGATTGTGACGCAGAGTGATTGCAAAGTGCCACTGAATTGTACAGACAACATGAAAAAGTATCTGAAGAGAACAGTACCCAGTCTCTCACCAACACTTCCAAGAGCATGACATCATGGAGCATTTCTTCGAAAGTCCACCCCAGTAAGAAAGAAACACAAAAATATTCAAACAGACGAGGAGATAAGAACCCTCCTCGCATAAATATTGATAGTTCTCACAAAATTCCACTAACAAAGAAGAGTAAAAACAATGCACGGTAGGCGGAGGAATACCAAATTGAAAGTGGAAATCTGCAACTTGAAATTGAATCTGAGCACATGCAAAAAATTGGGTCGTCCACGGTGGAAATATCAGACACCGAATTTTTTGACATAGATGAATCCTTCGTAATCCAGAGCGATATTTTTTATAGCCAATCTAAAATTCTGGTCATTGAAAAGAGAGATGTAACAAACATGAAAGGAAAATCTCGCACAGAGATTAAATTAGCGAAATGTCACCATCCCAAATCTGCCAATTTCACCAGGGAACCGTTGACATTCTTCATGATTCCATTCGAGGAATTGAGACAGAAAATGGCAATATGAAACAACGCCTCAACGAATTTGAGCAAGCTTTCCTTGCAACTCTGAAATTTGCCAGTCCTTTGGGAAAAATCGTGCCTGCTACCACTGCAATGAATATGAAAGTATCCTCTACCCTCCTTGCATGATCTAGAGCTCTTGTAGAGAATAACATCAACAAATGAATGCAACTAGTTACTGAAGCCTGGGAAACATTGCAAGATTTAGTTTCCTTCAGAAAGAAGGCCAATGATTTGCTGAAACAATTGGAGACAAATTTAAAAAATGCACAAATTTTTTGTGATCAGGTACTGGCCCCTTTTTCCAAATATGTCAACAACAAATCGGAACTAAAAATAAGACAAGAGAATCTCCCCTCGCGAAAGCGCACCAAAAAAGTAAAATCATGCTGGCAAAAGAAAGTTGACAACCTGCAACTCATTGTCAAGTAATGTAAACAAGTCACATCAGAAAAGGAAGATTTATTCACAAGCCTTCTCCAGTTGGACTTAGACGGAACTACCAATGAGGTTCAAGATCCTAACTTAATTATCAAATCCTTTCCAGTCACCAAAGAAGCCTTCAAGGAACAAGTTGATATTTTAAAGGGGTTGTCTTTCGAAAAGTTGTACAACATACTTGAACATCGTCTAGATGAGCACGAGCGTTGGGTACTGGAGTATGCCTTACACAATGAATAAATTGAATAGACTCTGCATAGTATTTCAATGGATCTAAGGAAATTAGAAAATGACCTTTACGACATAGAAAATCTGGGATGAAACCAACACAACCCCCATGAAAATATACATCAAAGAATGGTTCCAAGAGAGAATGAACAACCTCATCCAGGAAGGGCAACAACCGGTCATTAGGACTACAATGCCCATCGACGACAGCTAAAAAAACACATCAGATTCATAGTAAGTTTATACTACCATCTTGTTTTGTTTATCAATCCAATTTAAGTCTATGTTGTCATCTTCTCTTCTTTATCAATCCACTAATGTCCTCTTTCAATATAAAACTGTAACCAAACACTCTTAACTTCCAATTTCTTATTTTCAGGTCTTCCTCTCTACAGTCTGTAACATCCCGCTCTAGCACACTGAGCGAACTTATTCTTTGAGGACACTTCCTCGCAAGTGATCTGGATTTTATGCTATTAAAACTTTTGATTTGATATTGAGGCAATATGATGACATGTTGTTTTTCCATCTTGACATAGACAGGTGCTATTGACTCGGTTTTTACTGAGCGTGCAGGATTTGGACCTCGAGGATGTAGAGGCATCGATGGAACCCCTTGGACTTTGAATTGATTTAGGGAGTGTGCCATTGGGGTTTGACTGTTTTTACTATGATATTAGCGCGTCTGATTAGATGATGTGATATGGATTTACTCTAATATGATTTGTTGATGATGCAGGCTGACGATAGCTTGCCGACCAGACTAAAATATGGATTAAATGGGTCACGCATGACTACTAGATATGTTGAGGGAGAGGTGTGGACAACAGCCCTGCCACAGCCTACTAGCACTCCCGCCGTGGATCTAACTGTAGGTTAACGATTACCTAGTTCGAGAGAACCCACGATGTCGTCAGGGAAGACTGCGACAATCGCTCACGATGATTCTAAGGGGTGTGCAATAAGGCAGGGGCCTTATTCCTTAGAGGCCCTTAGTCTCCCACAAGTTCACCTGGTGGAGTATTGACCACAGGGGTTATTGATGTCTACCAAGTCAGTGAAGAGGTGAGTGGAACCCTTGGAGAACGTGGTGCATCCTGAACGACACGTCGCACAAGAAAAATGAAGAGGCGAGTGGCACCCTTGGAGCACGTAGTGCGTCCTGAAGGGCACATCATGCAAGGGAAGAGATGAGGTGAGTGGCACCCTTGGAGCACCTAGTGCGTCCTGAAGGGTATGTCAAATTGTCGATGATAGAGGGATGAACCTAGATGGCCTTAGGACGAATAATATGTTAAGAAATTAAAAAAAAAAACAATTTCCCTAATTAATTGTCGCCCAGTACAAAATTTAAGGCCTAAGTCTAAATTACACTAGTGGTAAAACTTTGTCTACATTTAAAAAATAATAATAATAATAATAAATAATAAATAGATAAAATAAAATAAAATAATAATAATTAAAATAAAAACAACTTAAATATTAATTATGATCTTCATAAAATTTTGTAACATGAAGGGAGTAAGAAATTAATTTATTCATAAGAAATAAAATCTGTGGTTATAAAATGTAAAGAGGGAATTAATTATTTTATTTTTTGATAATTTAAAATATACTAATTTAATGATAAAAGGGAAAATGGGTGAATTCCACACCTACTTTTTTGAGTTTTAAGTAAAAGGGGAAAGAAGGAAAATCTTAAAATTTAGGAAACTAGGAAAAGAGGTAACATAAAAAGGGAAAAAGGGGGACTTAAGGGAAAAAGCATAAGTCAACTTAGTAAAGAATCTACCATTTAAGAGCCTTCTGATTTTAAACTGATTTAGCAACTTCATAATAGGGGAAGCCTTTAAGACCTGTAAGGGAATTTGGGAACACCTAGGAGTGATTCTAGGAGTAACTCTAGGTGGGTGAGGGAAATAAGATAATTAATTAATTAAAGAAACTAAATAATGGAGCAATGTAGGGGATGGGGGACACTTGTACGGAGAGGCATTTTTAGGAATTTATTTTTAAAACTTTAATTAAATGAGACTTTAGGAAAGAAAGGAAGTTTGAAACTCTATAAAATAAAGGGAGGAGAAGGAGGAAGGATCATCTTTTGTTTGTGTAACGTTACGCTGTAGAAATATTGACTTGACTGATTTACTTGTGGGAGTTGGGATACCCATCTTGGAGAGGAGTGGTATCTCGTCCTTGCGAGGTGAGCTGGGTGCTAGACTAAATCTACGGATAGTGTGTGCGTAGCCCCTTTGTGGCTCGGGGGGCTAAGGTGGAAGAAGAGTACCCATAGCATTGGCTAGGAGGTACCGGTGAAGTCTCAACGATCAGCGAGTGGGAACTGCATGGAGTGCAGGATGCCATTCAGAGTGGGTGAAGAGGAAATGGTACGCTTTCTTCTTTTGAATGGTAGATTGTTGTAGGATTTATGATTTGGATCTGCATGATGGTTGGGTAGTTAAACTGAGTTATTTTTAAAATTCGCTGACTGAAATTGTTCTTAGCCTATCCTGATGATTGTTGACTCCCATGGTCTTCGTTCCCCACATGACTTGACAGCCCTGTGGTGTTTGAATGTGACCCTTGTGATTGTTTTCCTTTGTCCCTAGCACGCCAATCCTCACCTGAGCAGTCGTCCAGGAGCTTGATCTATAGTCGTCACCTTAGCGTTAAAAGACCTATGGATCTCAACGCCCTACTTTTCTGTGCAAGAATGGTGAAGCGAAGGATGAACTCATCCATTTACCTTTGTTGTTGTCCTTGGATGATTGTTTGTCTTGTGCCCTGATGCATTTTTCTAACCCTGCAAAGTTTGATTGAAGACGAAGTCTTCTTCCAACTCAGCATTTTCATATCTTGTTGTTGCTTGGTGATTGTCCCTCCTTCGATTGCAATTCATTGACTTAGGGGTGAATATGCACAACCAACTCTTGTATTTAAATTCTGGTTAGTTGTTCGATTACTCGGTGCTTGACCAAGCTACTTGCCCTTCATTCTAGACTGCCAGGTTGTTTTGGTTAATAAAAATTGTACTTATGGGAATTTAATGAATGGTTAATATCAGTACATTATTGTTTGGATGTTTAACCTTAGAAATTTGATTGTTTAACTCATCCATTGATTTGCGAATGTTAATCTATCTGTGACTATGACAACAGACCAGTGTTTTAATCTCGGAGTTACCATGTTTTAATTTATTTTACTGCTGCATTTTACTCTTGAAAGACAGTAAATGGTTACCCTGAATGCGTGAGATTTACTCTTGAATCCCCCAACGAATCACCCTTGAATGCATGCGTAGATATTGAGTTCGGGTAGCATTTTTAGTTTCCGACGTAGGTGGTTATGTTGTGTAAATAGTAGTGTATTATGTGTTAATGGATGGACACTTGATGTGGACAACGAACTTTTAGACAATGAATAGATGTTTGAACAAACATCTTTCATTATTTTTACAGCGTTTTTCATCACATAAATTACACTGGATAGCAAATTTATATATGATAATAGATAACCTGCTAATTTTGATAGCGTAAGGTTGAATGGTGATTTCATAAATGGCAGACTGGTAGCTTGATTGACCAACGATGTTATTATTAAGTCAACTATTAGCATTTCGACCACAACTAATAGTCTATTGTTGGCCAACGATTACACCATGATATTTACCACCGAATTTGACCGTGTTTGTACTATCACGTAGGTGTTACTCCTCCCTATTACTGCCTGAAACCAAAACCATGAAATGCCCGCAGGGATGACAGATTTTTTCCTGATTAGAAGATACGATTTTGCCTAGTTAAAGAATATGATTTTGCTATGTAAAGGACCGCCTTTGCCACTCATCAGGACATACACGATTTTTCTTAAACCGCCTTCTTGAGCTGGCTGTTTTTATCATGACTTTAATTCTGGCCAATGCAGATGAATGTACTAGCATTTACAAATTGTGATGATTGTGTGTTGCATATTTTACCACGATTTTTCCTTTAAAACATAGTTGGGTTGTTGTTAAGGACCCTCATTTTCCCTTTAATGTAGTCGGTGTTCGCAGATGTGTGGCATAACAAGTTTCCCCTTGATGAGTGCGTTTTCCTTGCCTTTACCTGATGACAAGTATAATCGGCTCCCTAGTTCTGTAAACTTTTTGTTATTTCTGGCAATGATATTGATTGGTTGGTCAGCGTTGATAATAACAATTAATTGCGTTGAACAGAGTAATTATGATTTCCCTTCAACCATGTAACCACTTTCGATTTGCATTGAACCACCCTCCCTTGATGACTGCCACTTATTTTTTTAGACAATAACTTCCACTTATTTTCTTCTAAGCAAGCCACATTTGCCGTGAATAAATTTTGAATGAGGAATTGAACATTTCAAATTACCTTTCATGGATATTCTTCTAAATTGAAAAAGTGTTTTCAAAATTTGTGGAATGTCTTTACCACACTAGAATATCTCACATTTTTCTTTATTTGTGAAATTGAAAAACTGTTTTCTAGATTCAGTGGTCGACGGTTTTATTATAATTATTGATGGACAACCGATGTAATGATTTCTAATTAAAAATATTGCAAGTGCAAATTCTTTATTTTAATACCCTGCCTTTGTCATCTTTATGTGGTGTTGGGTACATGCTTCATTTCATTTCCAATTTAAAAATATTGCAAGTTTATAATGAATGGCTTGTTTATAATTTAGACAGGGTAGTTAGATTTCAATTAATGATTAATTATATTTTTAATTATTATTCCAGTTGAAGATTTAGACTTTCTTAGTAATGTCCTTTATATGTTGATTTAGATGGTACTCTGTTGACACTTGTAATTTAGAATTGTGCAAATGAATTTGTTTTAAGGCTATCCTCTAATAGACTTAGTTTTACCATTGATTGCGATACCAATGTTCGTCCTAAGTAAAATACTTTGGTTATCTTTACATATTATTAAAAAGGATATAAGATTTTATTGGAGGCGAGATTTAAAGTTAAAGTTATCATTAGATTCTAATGTCAGATATGTCAATTTTTATGTTAAATAAAATACCTTTTTAATTATTTTTGAAAACCTTTAAGATTTGGATTTTTATCGGAAGTATATAGTCAAAGTTATACCTTCATTAGATAATTCCTTCATTAGATTCCCTTACTGTAACAGTTAGAGTGTAAGTGTATATAATATGATATTGTATTTAAGATAACATAGTTTTCCATTATGGGCGTAAATAAAACTTTTCAATGTCTAATTTATGTAAAAGACTATATTAAGGTCGAATTTAAATATTCTTGAAGGATTTATAAAATTTTGATTTTTAAGTGGGAGAAGGTGCCCTGGACGATCTTGATGTTGTCATTAGCTTAGTTGGCTTGGAATTGTTGTTTTGTGAGGGGATGTAGACACCTCCTTGTTCCTTAGAACAGTCGCCAGCCCTGAGACCTTAAATGGTCAAAATCGATGGGAACCTGGGCTTGAGCATTGCTTATGTATCCTAGAGGTCCTAACCATTGCAGGGTAGGATGGGTGGGTAGTCAGTCTTATTTTTTCATCAGTTGATTATCATTCTTTTCTTCCATATGCTTGATGTCACTCTTAGGTTGTTATGTTTTTGTCGCAGTTGTATGCATCATGTTCATCGTCGTGTTGTGATGCAGAGTATAATTTCTTTATTACCCTTGTACACACGCACACACACAAAAAAAAACAACAACAACAAAAAAAAAAATTGCACTTGTTATGAGAGGTTTGTTGTCGTACAAAATGAGAGGTTTGTACTTATTTATTTTTATGGTCTGTGGGAGCCCCAATCCCATTCTATATGACAAACACATTTAAATTTCTAGAAACATGTAACAGACATTATTAATTTTTGATAAATTCCAAAGAAAATTGATTCGACAATGCCTTTATTGTATACTAAATTTTGGGTTTCCAGGAACCTTTCTTGTTTGTTCCAAATAAAACTAATTCGGATATGCTAAATTTCTTGTCTACTATTGTATGCTAATTTTTGGGTCTTCAATGACGTTGATGTTTTAAATGTTGATGTAATTTCCAGAGATATGTAACAAACATTATTTATTTTATAATAAGTTTGTATAGTTCGCAACGCCGCTTCTCAATTTGTATATCATGGAACTCTCGATGTTGTTTGTAGTGCGCGGAACAACAGAGACCCATTTTTGAAACCTCTAGCCTGAGAACCCACGATCCAAAAATTGGCGAAGTATGGAATGACCGCTCCCTGCATGCTCTATAAAACGTGTATAAAGAAAACTAATTCAATAATGCTATATCTTTTTTTTCCAAGAAAAGCCTTAGTTTTAAAGCAAGCTAATTCGGGAAATTTTTATTACTATTCTATTGTATAACAAACATTATTTTTTTGTAAATTTCTATAGTCCGCAACTCCTCCTTTCATTTTGTATATCGCAGAACTGCCAGTTCTATTTGTAGTCCACGGAACATTAGAGACTCAATTTTGAACCCGCCAATTTCCATAAACATGTAACATACATTATTAATTTTTGATAAATTACAAAGAAAATTGATTCGACAATGCCCTTATTGTATACTAAATTTTTCGTTTCCAGGAACCTTTCTCATTTGTTCCAAATAAAACTAATTCGGATATGCTACATTTCTTGTCTCCTATTGTATGCTAATTTTTTGGTGTTCAATGATGTTGATGTAATTTCCAGAGATATGTAACAGACGTAATGTCGCTTGTCAATTTCTATATCGTGGAACTCTTGATTTTTTTTGTAGGGAACGGAACAACAGAGACCCATTTTTGAAACCATCAACCTGAGAACCTGTGATCCAAAAACTGACGAAGTATGGAATGACTACTCCCTGCATGCTCTATAAAACGTGTGCAAAAAAAATTAATTCAGCAATGCTATATCTTTTTGTCCAAGAAAAGCCTTAGTTTTAAAGAAAACTAAATTTTGCCTGTCATTTTGTATATCGCGGAACTGTCGGTGCTATTTGTAGGCCACGGAGCATCAGAGGCCCAATTTTGAACACGCCATCCCGAGAACCCATGATCCAAAAACTAGCTAAGTATGCAATGAGGGCTCCCTGCATCCTCTATAAAATCTCTTCCCCATACTTTATAAAAGTAGAAATTTTGTATGTATAAAACTAAATATCTACTTTATATAAGTACATATTTCGTATGTATAATTTTTTTATTTCTAATGAATTTCTATAGTCCGCAACTCCACTCCTTGATTTATGTATCGCAGAGAACATCAGAGGCCCAATTTCTGTATCACACAACTGTCAGTGGGTTTTGTATATCGTCACTCCGAAAACCCATGATCCATTACAAAAGTACATATATCCTATGTATACAAGTATTTCAATGTATTTTAACTTTCTAGCCACGTGTCTGTACTAGGTCACATTTACTCCCATCCCAACCTGGCAGGGACTCCACTACCATGCAGCCTTGTTAAAATATCTATTTTATTTTTAAACTTATAAAGACATAAATCTCGCATGCCTTCCTTTCTTATAAACCTTAAAATACTTATTTTATTAAATATAGAATACCATATCATATTCGAAACTTTGAAATTATATTATTTTTACTTATTATAGCACATTGCACACTTTTTACTAATATTAAATAATGAACATTAAAATAAAACCGAATTAATGAGTTATATTTAAAAATGAATTAAAAAATATTTTATACTAAATAAAAAAAGTCTTAATTTATGGCAAAATATAATCATTCTCTTTTTGATGAATTGGGATAAATGCAAGTTTCAAATTGAGAATGTGTTGCAAGGTCATGGCATAGGTTATCCAAAATAAGCTGGGTTGAGCCTAGTATATGGAGAGTGTTTACATTATATACATAAAGTAGTAAATGAGATTCAACTATAAGTATTTTAACATGTATGTGTCTTTTATTCAATTTTTTGGATTGATGGAATTATATACAGAGTAAATGTGAATTGGACTATAACTCAATGTAACATGTATGTATTTTTCAATTTTCCATCTCTATCTGATAACTGTTGTAATGATATATATAGTTACATATCCAACTTTATCTGAAAACTGTTGTAATTATACATAGCACATATCCAAAAACATAAGTGAGGGATTTTTTTTTTTTAAATAAAAATAAAATCAATCTAAATTATATTGCTTTTTTTTTTTTTTTAATTTACCATTGTCCTAAAACTCCTTTCCTATTTATTTATAGTTTGTTCTCCATAAATAAATCTCAATACATTTATACATTGAATTATTTAGATCTACTATTGATTTATATTATAGGTTTATTTTAGATCTACAATTTTATTTTTATTATAGAGATTCTATATCTCAAATCTACATTCTAGATTATATCCTAGCTTTATCTTAGATCTGTATTTTAGATATACCATTCCAAATTTATATCCAACTTTATTCTAGATTTATTTTTCTTTTTAGATCTACAATTTTACATTTATATTCTAGTTTTATATTTTAGATATACCATTCGAGATTTATTCCATATCTCTATTTATCTATGATGTCATATCTATATTCAACCTTTATTTTCAAATATGGCCAAGGATATAGTGCTACTCTTAAGGATTAATCCATATCCCTATTTTTTATCTAACCTAATTGGGAAGGTCCATAGGATTTAAAGGTTGAAACCAGGCTTAGATACCATATGTAATGGCTCGATCTACTAATAAAAATAAATACAAAAGTTACCCATAAAATATATCAATTCAAATAACTATTGATTTCTAACATAGAGAAACTTCAATAAAAATTTACTTAACTCATAAGAGCAGTGAGAGGTGAGGAACTTATAACCTACAATGAAGAAACCAACATACCTGTAATTTAGTGAAATTAGAAACATAGAAATACCTTGATATTTGATCTAGCCATCCACAAAAAAAAGTGAGGGATGACTCTCCGCCCAACTATAGACCTCGTTACTTCAATTATTCAGCATCAGGTCACCCCGAGTTGTCAATCCACTACTAGACCAACCCTTCTTAGCCTTGTCCTCTATAGCCCAAGCTAAAGAGAGAGATCATATTTTTCTCCTTCTTCCCTTCCCTTATATAGAATCGATCCATGATAAAGAACTCAATCCCTATGGTTCACCTGTCATTATGTAATTCTTTATTTATCTTATTTTAGGGTTTTTTTCCATAAATTACCATTACTTATTTTACCCCTTTCTTTTATTGCACAAATATTTATTTTTAAGTACTTATTATGATCCATTTATGATAATTTAATATACTAATTTATTTATTTAATAATAATATGGGGCATGACACACTTATCCAAGTCAACCCATCATTTGACCATCTTCTAATTTGCAAAGATTATCCTTCTTTTTCTACACACTCCGTGCAAAAAAATCCCTTGATTTTTGTGTGACCGTTTAAAAAAAAAAGAAAAAAAACTAATCAATAGCTCATTAATGTGTTCATGTTTGTTTAGGTGACATAGTGGGTATGTGTTGACTTGTCAAATCCTAGTAGGAGTGTCACTAGTAGCCTACTTTGCATTGATTTCAACATATAACTGAACAAAAGTTTGGTGAGACTCCCACTAGGCTTGAGAAATTCTCTCTAAGTGGTTACCAACAAGGATGAGGCATTGGTATTCTATCATGCCTAGGAAATTTTGGAAGTAAGTAGCAAGACTATGGATCCAGGAATCCGAAAAATCTCCATCCATTTGGCTACCATATTTAGGTGATGAGATTCTAGTGTCTAGCTAGAAAGTAAACATGGAAGCCCTAGGTTGGCATCTTAGGGATTTAGTAAGGGTGTTGGCCAATTACTACACCACATTGTATAAACTGGGATTTTCTTCATCAAAGTAATGTCAAGTTTTGTGAGGAACCATTAAGAGATATGATCTATAAGAGATGAAGAGAAGCAGAGTGGAAACCCTAGGTTAAGGAGTTGTTGAGGGTTTCATCTAAAAATGGAATCTAAGATATGAAGCTAAGAATATGAGAGGGATGTTGCCAAATTTTGAGAAAGAGCTAAGGATATGGAACACAACATAATAGGAATTACTAGGGTGGCATGGAAATATCTAAAACCCCAAAAGGTGACCAGATGTGGGTGGGAAATGAACCTAATGTACCAAATGGAGAGGCTTGTTGAATACTATTTTGTTGGGTGGGGCCAATGGAAAAGATAAACAACTAAGAGAAGTAAATTGGGGTGGAGGACTAACCTCAAGGGAACCCACATATTCAATACTCTAAGTTGGCACAAGGCTAAGAAACCCCAAAAAGGTGAAGAGGGCATGTGGGGTGGGAGCGTGACCTCTAGAGAACCCATCGTTTGAGTAAAAAAAGAGGAGTCAAAGATATTATTTCTCTGATAATAAATGTTATGGAAGTAAGTGCATGAGAAACAAATTAGATAAAAAAGAACAAAAACATTGTAGCTGATATTTTGAGCATATATGCATGCATGCACTCAAAACTTGGTTATGCACCATTAATTGAGCATATATTGCATGCATCCATAGAATATAGAGAGGAGCCACCATCATCTTTTGAGCTAGATGGTTAAGAGTTCTTGGGTCTCTTTCTTCCTTTTAGGTGTTGTGTTGGGTGAGGACACCCTCATTTTGTATTGATTCTACACTATTCTTTCTTTCTTAATTTTCTTGCTTGTTCTTAGGTTTGAGTTCTAGGTTAGATCCATTTCATATGATTTAGTATCAGAGAAATTCTAGCATCTTATGCAATAAGTCAACCTATCTTTCTCTTATATCAATATCACATTCCGCCTTTCAAGTTTTTTTTGTGTACATTGATGCCACTAGTTCACCATGAAGGCTTGTAGCTTTTATTACATTGCATTATGAAGTAAAGGGAATAGTTCTCTAGCCTTTCGATACATGGGACTCATTCCACGTCAATCAACTAGTCAATCTTCTTCCTTAGTTAGTGCATGATCTCCTATATACATCTAGGATTTAGGACTTCGTTAGTGCATGATCTCCTATATACATCTAGGATTTAGGACTAGTAAGGTAAAAAGATAAATTTTGTTATGTCGTAAAAAGAGTTCAGATATAGATAAAAAAGACAAAAAAGATGGGTTGGATTTAGTGTAAATGTCAAGAATGGTAACAAAATAGTGTTCTTGTAAAATTCATATTCTTGACCATTAAACCTACATATTTAATATAATATTTTCTTAATAATACCAAAATTTTCAAATATCATAAAATAAAAAAAAAATTAATAATAATTGAATAAAAACAAACATTATTACATGCTGTGTAGTGTTTAATAATTTTTTTTATAAAATCTAATTAAAATTTCAAACCACAATTCAATAACTTATATAATTATATGCTTATATACTCTTATATGTTATAGAATGTAAGTTTTTATTATATGCTTAATTGAGTTAGCTTGCTGGCGAGGTGTGTGGGGCTAGGTGGTCCAACGGAAAACGAAGAAGGAGGTGGTTTGGCATGAAAGAAGACAGACGTTATTAGGCAGGTAGATTTATTATTGATAGGGTTTCATATACAAGGTTATCCCTTCTTTCTTAATGGGGGCGTGATGCCGGTTAGACTACTTTTGCTTCTCCCGGTGCTGCTTGGAATTACCCTAGAACTGCCCTGGTAACTATAATTATATGCTTATATACTCTTATATGTTATAGAATGTAAGTTTTTATTATATGCTTAAATACCTTTATATGTTATAGAATGCAATTTTTGTATGATTAAATATGTAGATTTATATTATAGAATGCAATTTTTGTATGATTAAATATGTAGATTTATATTTTTAATTTAAGTAACATTTTATTTATTTATAATATTTTTATAAATTAAAATTTTAATGTAAAATTTATGATTAAATTTTGTATATTTTTAAATATTTTAAATATTTATTTTTTATTGTTATATAAAATGTATATGAAAAAATGATATATAAATAAATGGAGTTATAATTAACAAATTAGATTTTACTTCAATTATAATTAACTAATTGGAATTTTGCCTTTTCTTCTTTCAATATATTCAATGTAGTTACCTACATACTTTATTCTTTTATTATTGGTAAAAGTATTCGTTCAAAGTAGTTACCTAAATACTTTAATCTTTTATTATTTATAAAAAACTTTATTGTTACAAACCTAACATTAAAAAACATGATTATAACTTACTTATTCTTATATGTAATTTTTGTGTAGTCTAATTTAATTTTGTATTGTTTAATTAGATAGTTATATTTATTTATTTAATTTAACATTTTTTTTTGCAATTTTTTCATAAATTAAAATTATGATGTAAAATTTATGATTAATTTTCATATTTTTTTAAATATTTAAAAATTATCATATTTTTATTGTTATATAAAATATATATGAAAAAAATAATATATAAGTAAATGAAGTTATAATTAACAAATTGAATTTTACTTAGTTATAATTAACTAATTAGATTTTCTAGACTTTAATCTTCTTTCAATTTTTTCAAAGTAGTTAGATATATACTTTATTTTTTTACTATTTCTAAAAATCTTCATTGTTACAAACTTAAAATTAAAAAAACATGATTATAATTTTTTCATTCATGCATTTGTTATTTTTTATATTTCTTTTTCTTTATTCAATAAATATGCTTGTGTCCATTTAATAAATCCAATACAGCCATCAATCCAATCAATTGTTATTAACACCACATGTCTAAAAATACATACTTTATTTTTTTACTATTTTTAAAAATCTTCATTGTTACAAACCTAAAATTAAAAAAACATGATTATAATTTTTTCATTCATGGATTTGTTATTTTTTATATTTCTTTTTCTTTATTCAATAAATGTGCTTGTGTCCATTTAATAAATCCAATAGAGCCATGAATCCAATCAATTGTTATTAACACCATATGTCTAAAAATGGATACCACTTGTTGAAGTCCAACATTGTTGTTAGGTGTAGGTTTATGAGTTTGAAAATGAAAGCTATTAGTGTTGTTACTTTGTTTTCAAAAATTTCTAGTCTAATAATTTAAACAGTATTTACTAATTTCTATTTCAATGCTATAGATATTCACAAACAAGATGGACATAGAATCTCCAATATACTCACATTGTAACATTCCCCTTCATTACAACTACAAGAGAAACAACAATGAAAAATGTTTTGACAATAACAGGAGAACTACGACGACTACAGCTAGACGACACGGCTGACGGCAAGCACCATGCCCATAGAACATGCAACAAAAATTAAGACTCCACACACAGGCATAAGGGTGACTGGGAAAAACATGCAAAAAATAACATGGAGGATCGACTACCCATCCGACACAACACGACCACGCCTACAAGTTGAGGGAAAACCTCCCCATCCCTACACAACGACCTAGACGAGAAAGACGAGAACCTCAAGGCACACCTACCCAACTCCTGAAGGTGTTCAACCTAGGCACCAAGCAACTTGCAACACCCGACAAACTCACAGTGAATGCATCGACTCCGACCAAGGTCTCGTTCGCCGCTATCCCATAAGGCACACCATGATCCCCGCATCAGGAATCATGTCGTTCCCAGGTGTTAGACGTGTAAATAACCTTGGTGCAACATAAGCTATCAGGACTAAGGACTCTAGGAAACTCCGACGCACTAGGAACCGAATAGTGATTGGGAGACTATAGCTACCCCCACACAAAAGGTCGACGAGACATAAGAGGACGAAGACAAATGGGTGACACCAACCCACACGACATCGTCCCCTACGCCACCAATCACTCAGGCTAGCCAGTCCATGATTACATTCTAACTTAACATGGGTTCCATTCTAACGGGGCACGTCAAGTTGCAAATTGTTTCGGCATAGATTATCCATCTATATTTAGCAAGTCTAAATTATAAATTGGTCTTTAACTCAACATCAGATTAAAATTAGATACAATCTGATCGACCATTCTACATTATACCTTAGTCATTAAATTCAATCAATAACATCAATTATGAATCAGTTCGGCAATTCTGCATCACAATTTAATCATCAAATTTGATATAAATAACATTGACTACGAACAATTCAACAATTATGCATCACAATTCAATCATTGACCACAATTTAATTTAGCGATTTTAACCTCTACTTGGGTCAATAGTTACTAAACTATTTAATCATTAATCAAAGTCTAAATGGACAATTCGATATTAATCCAAATCTCCATCCAACTAGCCCACCAACTTAATTAACAACATTAACGATTTTATGGTAGAAAGCTACCATTATAACACTGATGAACAATTAAATATCGACATGTGGTCTATCTAAATTGACCAAACCAACAATACTACCTGTCTTATTAATAATGAGAAGGAGACTGCTAACTATTAACTTTGTTGTATTAATTAACAAGGCAATTAGCATAGTTGTTACATGACCATTAATATAGAAAATGACAAGGCAGTTGACATAACTGTTATCAAATAATTAATAGCGAAATAACAAGGCCATTCTCATGACTATTATCATAACGAGTAAGATAGAAAAGACAATGCGATTAATGCTTTAATTAGCATAACCATTAGTAAAACATTGGCAGGGCAATTAAGGTAACCATAACAATCCATATAATGTTGACAAGGCATTAAATAAAACTGTAGAAAGACAATTAATATATCATTAATTGTAATAAAACTGTAGCAACGACAATAAAACTGTACAAGGCAATTAATAAAACTTGTAATAAAACTGTAATGAAACTGTAAGAAAGGCAATTAATAAAACTGTAATAAAGGCAATTAACAAAACCGTACAAAGCAATTAATAAAACTTGTAATAAAACGGTAATAAAACTGTAATGAAACTATAATAAAGGAAAGTAATAAAACTGAAATTAAACTGTAATAAAAATGTAATAAAGGCAATTAATAAAACTGTACAAGGCAATTAGTAAAACGGTAGCAACACGCAGTACACAGTGGTGGTAGCTCGTGCCCAATCCCAACAACGCATTCCAATTTAGATGGCAAGAGGTGATCAATCGGCTGCAAAACACAAACACCAGCTAAAGGAAAAACATTGTCACATTTGAAGGCCAAATCGTGGTCAATTAAGGCAGGGACAAAGTCATCCGTTTTAACAACAATTCGAGGGTGTGCAACAAGAAATTTAGTCAAGCATTTTAGCATCAATTCATGGGCGTTTACAACACCTCTATCATTCATTTAAATGGTAAAAATTCATGAGCAATCAATCGGCAAAATGGTCAACATTTTGTAGGGAAAAAACGTGGTTGGTAATCCGGAAAAACGCAGTGTTAAGTAATTTTCATTTTGTGGGCATTCATAAGAATAAACACAACACCATTTAGTTTGCAATTCGTGGGCATTCACAACAAATTCATACACATTTTTAAATGGAAAATCGTGACTTCCTTTTTTCATTTCCCTGATGCTAAATGCAATGCATACAAGAATGACCAAATTCCCTTCCCTTACCAAGATATCAATTATATAAAAAAAAAACGCAGACAAGGGAAATGATTTTGTTTTTCCAATGTCAGGATACAAATATAATGCAGACATGAAAATCAAACAAAAACGTCTTCCATTCCTGGAGACTAATACATAAATGTCGACATGAAATAAATTTGTTTTTCCATTGCCAGAATACTAAAAATAAAAAAGGGGCAGACATGAAACCATTGAGTTTTTTTTCTTCATTGCCAGAATACCCAAAATTTGCAGACAGGGAATCAATTCATGCTTACAATGCTATAACCCCAATAGAATGTAGACAACAGTAAGAGAATGCAAGGATCCGATGGGAAAAGTCTTGGAATGATTGCAGGGGTTCTATCCGTCAAGGCATAGAGAAAACCAACCAGGACGCAAGATAATCCACATGCAGAGGTCATTGCCAGATGGTGGAATCAACAATCAGTGAGGGACAGACATCAAGGGTAGACAGCTAGCAAGTTCATCCTTCGCTCATCATCCTCGCACAAGAAAGCAGGGCGTTGAGTTCTGACGTCAGCCACCCCTCAATGGATGGTCACTCCACCAGGACCTTCCTTCTCTCCTTGGCCCAAAGGGTCAACGCCCTCCTGACTCCTCTCGGGAGTCCTTTACGCAGGGTTAGTCCTTCGGCGATCTCCCTTTCGAAATTCGGGAAATCGGGTTTCGCGGATTCGCGAACCTTGTGTGCACCTTCCCTGCACCTTAAACCTCCGAACCCCGATCCCCGAGGTCAACGGTCAATGATTTGTTCTGTCGAGGATTTCCCTATCGGGAAATCGGCATATGAAAGGTCGTGACCCTCTCACCCTTCAAAACCCCGAATGCCGATACGCGATGCCACGTTTTATATCCCACACCGTCTCTGTGGGACCCATCGCGACTCATGACCTCGCAATTCCTCAGTACTCCTGTCGACTTCGAAAATGCCAAAGTGCCGAGTTTCGACTCCTCGGGATCTCGTGCCACCTGTCCCTCCAATGATGAACGGCTCCGATTAAATCGGGAAATCGCAACTCGCGATTTCGACGTGCATGAAATTCTTGCACTCGCCAACCCCGATATGTCGATATGCAAATGGCAACCGGACTCCTCTGGGCGCCCGCGAGTTAACTCCCTCGCAACTCCTCCGCGATCTGACGGTCTGCGTGGTTTCGAAGATCTACTCGACAATCTTCAAGTCGTCGATTCTCTTCCTCTTGAAGACCTCTTCGCTTCACCACCTTCCTTATGTGTGAACTTCACTGGAACCTGTTCCTCTGTGAAGAAAAGGTATTATCCCTCTTGAGTTTCTGAAATTCTGACTCCTTTAGAGATCTTTCGAACACGCTCCTTGTGCTCGACCTTCAACCACTTTCAACAGTGTTGAAGTCTTCTAGGTCCGGTGCGTTCACAGTCGCAACAAACCCGACCTTCCCCTCCTCAGACTTGCTACTGAGACTTCAATCCGACCTGCACTTCCCTGCATGGCTCGAATAATCCAAACTCACTCTGGGTAAATGAGAACAAGAGTTTAACTGCCCAGCCTCCTCAACGCACTCTATGCGGAGGAATTCCACTGCACTCTATGCAGGAATCTTCTGGCTCGAACAGAGAAACAATTGAAACTCATTCACTCATTCCCTCAGGTTTCGAACCTGATATGCAATCACATAAGCAGCATATAGAAGATAAGCATAAAGAGAAGCAAGTATGCAACAACATAATATCAACAACACACAGAGATCAAACACATCCATGGAATTGAATCAAAGTCTTTCCTATTAATTCAATGACTGTACATGGAGGTTCTTCACAAGCTCTTTGTTCTATTCTCTCTTGCTCCTGTATGAATGAGTGAGGATCTCACAATGTACAAAGGGAGGGTGCCTATATTCGTTTTCCCTCCTGGAAAATGTAACTGTCTAATCTACAGCTAACCCTATCTACCAGCATTAAAACTATTTAATGTCTTCTTATCTACATTACAATACAAGTGCGCTTCACATGAATGCGTTCATTCAAATGACGACGCAACAATCTTTTCAAAGTAATTCAAAATTGTATGTGCTGGCGCTGTCCAGCTGTTCCTTTGTCTCCACGCGCTAGCTCGCTTGATCAAGATGTGGATGCTCCTGCATCATACTCCTCGGCTCAAAATATTTCATGGGATCCTGTCCATGAGTTGCTGCACGGTGTGACCATGCTTCTGTATGACAACCTCTATTTCCCAGCTGGCATCCTCCACTGGGTGGTTCTTCCATTTCACCAGGTACTCAAAATATTGCTTCCTCCTGGTCTTCTTGCCTGCTCGTTTCTCCAGTATGCACTCCATCTGTAGTTTCTGTGCAACTGGTAATTGTTTCTGCCACTGAATCAATGGTTCCTCAGTTCCAGTGTCTTCTTCCTTGGCCCTGTATGGGTATAAATCCAAAACGTTGAAAATCGGAGATATCCCGATGCCCTCTGGCAACTCAAACTCATACGCATTTTCGCCAAATTTCCTCAGGATTCAGCACGACCCAATTTTCTTCATCTTGAGCTTGTTTTATGTTCCCCTTGGGAACCTTTCTTTCCTCAAGTGCGCCAGAACCATGTCTCCAACTTCAATATGAAGTTGTCTTCTCCTCTGATCGGCTCTGCTCTTGTATTCCTGGTTCGTCTTCTGCAATCGCTGCTTCACCTGCATGTGAAGTTCTTCCATTGCTTCAGTGAATCTTTCCGCACTTGTGCTGCTAGTCTCAGCCTGTTCTGACTCCCTGAGATCAGACACTCCTCTCGACCATGTCCCATACAAAATCTGAAATGGACTCTTACCTGCACTCCGATTCACCGAATCGTTGTACGCAAACTTGGCTTGTGGTAGGATCTGGTCCCAACTAGTGCGATGCTCCACCACTAGGCTCCTTAACAGATCTCCTAAGCTCCTGTTGACCACTTCTATCTTCCCATCTGTCTGTGGATGGTAAGCATAGTTGAATGCCAAGTCAGTCCCCAGCTTCTTCCATAGTTTCCTCCAAAAGTGACCTATGAACTTCGTATCCCGATCCGAGACTATGCTCCTGGGAAATCCATGCAATCGCACAATCTCTTTGAAAAACAAATTTGCTATGTGCATTGCATCACTGGTCTTATGACAGGGAACAAAATGTGCCATCTTCGAGAACCTATCCACCACCACAAAGATGGAATCAACTCCCCTTTGCGTTCTCGGTAAACCCAACACAAAATCCATACTGATGGCTTCCCATGGCCTCTCAGGTATGGGCAATGGCTGATAGAACCCTGTGTTCTTCTTTCGGCCTTTTGCATGTTGACATATTCTAAACCTGTCAACAAATCTCTTCACATCTGCTCGCATGCCCAGCCAGAAATATGATTCGCTCAGCTTGGCGAATGTCTTGTCATGCCCGAAATGACCTGCTAAACCTCCACTGTGCTTTTCCTTCACCAAATTCTCTCTCATAGAGCAATTTGGAATGCACAACTGATTTCCTTTGAAAAGAAATCCATCCTGGATCATGAAATCAATCCACGGGATCCTATCTCTGAGCACCGGATTCTCGGCTGCCTCGTATGCCTCGCAAAAGTCTGCATCGCCTGCATACATATCCTTTAGGTTGTCAAAACCCAGTGTCTTGACTCTGAACTCCTGCAGCAATAAACACTTCCTGCTCAAGGCGTAAGCCACCTTGTTCGCAGTCCCCGAAATGTGCTTTATGACAAAGGTGAAATTTTGCATATATTCCACCCATTTCGCATGCTTTTGATTCAGCTTCTCTTGCTGGCTCACGAACTGCAATGCATGGTTGTCGCTGTACAACACAAACTCCTTGGGTATGAGATAATGCCTCCACTTCTTCAATGCCTGGATRATGGCATAGAATTMTTTGTCGTATGTGGAGTACTTCAGCTTTGCATCATCAAGCTTCTCGCTGTAATATGCAACAGGTCTGTCATCCTGACTTAAGACCCCTCCAACAGCATACCCACTAGCGTCACACTTTACCTGGAAGGTCTTCCGAAAATCAGGCAGCACTAACACTGGCTGCTCTGTTATTTTTCGCTTCAACAAATTGAAGCTCCTTTTGGCCTCGGCTGTCCATTGGAAAACCTTATGCCGCTTCTTCATAGTGTCCATCATTGCGGCGCTAATTCCACTGAAGTTACGAATGAACTTTCGGTAGAAACTAGCCAAACCGTGAAAGCTCCTTACCTCAAAAACATTCCTCGGCGATGGCCAATTCCTGATTACATCAACCTTCTCAGGATCCATCTTCAATTCATTCGCCGATATTGCAAAACCCAGATATATGAGTTTTGTTTGCATGAAGGAACATTTCTTCAAATTTATCAGTAGATTCTCCTGCTGTAGCCTTCTCATCACAATGGCCAAATGCCTCGAGTGTTCAGCCTTCGTCTTGCTGAATATCAATATGTCGTCCAGGTATACCACCACAAATTTTCCAATGAATTCCCACAGGACTTCATTCATCAGCCTCATGAATGTGCTTGGCGCGTTTGTCAAACCAAACGACATGACCAACCATTCGTACAAACCCTCATTTGTTTTGAATGCTGTCTTCCATTCATCTCGCTCTCTCATCCGGATCTGATGATATCCGCTCTTGAGATCTATCTTTGAAAAATAATTTTCCCCACTCAGGCAATCCATCAAGTCGTCCATTCTCGGCAGTGGAAACCTGTACCTGATGGTGATCTTATTAATCGCCCTAGATTCTGTACACATTCTCTAGCCTCCATCTTTCTTTGGACTCAGTACTGTCGGAATAGCACATGGACTAAGACTCTCTCTGACCAGTCCCTTGTCCTGCAGATCCTGTACCTGCCTTTTGACCTCCTCGTTTTCCTGAGGTGTCAACCTGTATGCTGCCTTATTCGGTAGACTTTCTCCGGGTATGAGGTCAATGTGGTGACTCACACTCCTCATCGGTGGCAATGAATGTGGCAGTTCATCCACGATGATATCAGCAAACTCTCCCAGCAGTTCATGAATCTCCTCTGGCAAGTCGTCCACTCTTGTGCTTGTCAGGAAAATCCTCGGCTTCCTGACAACAAAGAATTGTGGATATTCATCCTTCTCAGGCTCTGTGAGAAGCTCTTTCCCACTCATGAGAAGTATCGTATTGTTTACTTCCGGCTTGATCACCTTATCCTTGATCGGAAGAAACGTATGGGATCTCCCATCCTTCTCCAAGGTGTATGTGTTCATTCTCCCATCATGAACAACATGTCGATCATACTGCCATGGTCTTCCCAACAAAACATGACAGACATCCATGGGAAGGACATCACACAGGATCTCATCCTTATATTCACCCATTTTAAAATTGACCAAGCATTGTTTGGTAACACATACCTGGTGTCCTTTCTGTAGCCACGTCACCTTGTATGGACTCGGGTGCTTGTGCGTTTTCAGCTCCAGTTTTTCCACCATCTCGGTTGAAACGAGATTATCAGTGCTTCCGCTATCCACTATGACCTTGCATTTCCAACCCTTGGTCTTGCAAGTCATCCGAAACAGTCTGCATCTTTGCGCTGAGCTGTCCACCTCTTTCTTAGGTGTCAAGAGAGCCTTGTGCACTGTCAGTGACTCTCCACTTCCTGTGTCTTCATCCTCAACGTCACGCCTCTGCGCCTCAGCGACATGAGATTTTCCTCCGTCCATTTTCCTGTCTGGACAGTCAATGGCTTTATGTCTGTCTTTACCACATGTGAAACATGTGATAAATCCCCCTCGACCCCTGTCTCTTCCTCGGGTACGAGGAAATGTATTGGCATCAGCGTATCCCCCTCGCTGATCCGTTTGCTGCCTCCTCGACTCAAAATTTTGCTGCCTCTGATGTGAGGTTCCACCTCTTTCAGCTTTCCCCTGAGGTCTCTTCCAATCCTCCTTGGGCTTCTGAGTTCTTTCTTGGGCAACTGCTTTGCCTTTTGGCTGGCTTCTTCCTCGCCCTCGCTGTCCCTGCTTGCGGCTCAGCTTTTCCTCGGTTTTCAGAGCCATCTGGTACGCGTCCTCAACTGTCCGGATGGCAACCATGCTCAGCTCGTCCTGAATGTCATACCTCAATCCATTCAGGTATCTTTCCACCTTCTCGTCATCATTCTCCCGATGACCAGCTCTGATGTTGAGCCTGTAGAATTCCTCGGTGTATTCCCTCACCGTCATCAGCTTCTGTCTCAGGTTCTGCATGCGCCTAAACAGAGTGATCTGGTAATCCCTCGGAATGAACTTCGCCTTCATCTTGGCAATCATCTGATCCCAGCTTTTGATCTTTTTTTTTCCTTTGGAACGCCTGTCAGCCTGTAGCTCGTCCCACCATAAGGCTGCATGTCCCTTCAACTTCGTGACGACATGCCTTATCTTCTTGTCCTCTTCGATGTCCTCATAGTCGAAGTAGGTTTCGAGTGCTCGGACCCAATCCAGCAACTCTTCTGCGTCTAGACTTCCCTCATAGACGGGAATGTCCATCTTAGTCTTCGAGCTCATCCTCAAAATAGCCCTGATCAACCTCTCGGTCAAGGCATCCTCTGCTGTGACTTCTTCTTCAGCATTGTGTCCAGCTTCCTCTTCTACCTCGGAATCACTGAACTCTGCTGCTCCCGCACCCCGTCTCTGGGTGGTCTCCATTTCTTCAAGTCTGGCTCGAATATCTCTCATCTCTCGTTCTATCTCAGCATTACCTGCTGGCCTACCCCTTCTTCGGGCATCCCTGTCTTCCCGATCAGGTGACTGCCTCTCCCTTCGCGGCGGCATTGTATCTTCTTCTCTCTGCTATCTGAACAAAGAGAACTCTAACAACCTGCTCTGATACCACTTGACATCAGCCACCCCTCAGCGGATGGTCACTCCACCAGGACCTTCTTTCTCTCCTTGGCCCAAAGGGTCAATGCTCTCCTGACTCCTCTCGGGAGTCCTTTACCCACAGTTAGTCCTTCGGCGATCTCCCTTTCGAAATTCGGGAAATCGGGTTTCGCGGATTCGCGAACCTTGTGTGCACCTTCCCTGCACCTTAAACCTCCAAACCCCGATCGCCGAGGTCAACGGTCAATGCTTTGTTCTGTCGGGGATTTCCCTATCGGGAAATCGGCATATGAAAGGTTGTGACCCTCTCACCCTTCAAAACCCTGAATGTCGATACGCAATGCCATGTGTTATATCCCACACCGTCTCCGTGGGACCCGTCGGGACTCGTGACCTCGCGATTCCTCAGTACTCCTGTCGACTTCTAAAATGCCGAAGTGCCGAGTCCCGACTCCTCGGGATATTGTGCCACCTGTCCCTCCAATGATGAACAACTCTGATTAAATCGAGAAATCGCAACTCGCGATTTCGACATGCATGAAATGCTTGCACTCGCCAACCTTGATATGCCTATATGCAAATGGCAACCGGACTCCTCCGGGCGCCCGCGAGTTAAATCCCTCGTAGCTCCTCCGCGATCTGACGGTCTGCGCGGTTTCGAAGATCTACTCGACGATCTTCAAGTCGTCGATTCTCTTCCTCTTGAAGACCTCTTCGCTTCACCACCTTCCTTCAGTGTGAACTTCACTGGAACCTGTTCCTCCGTGAAGCAAAGGTATTATCCCTCTTGAGTTTCTGAAATTCTTACTCCTTCAGAGATCTTTCGAACACGCTCCTTGTGCTTGACCTTCAACCACTTTCAATAGTGTTGAAGTCTTCTAGGTCCGGTGCATTCACAGTTGCAACAAACCCGACCTTCCCCTCCTCAGACTTGCTACTGAGACTTCAATCCAACCTGCACTTCCCTGCACGGCTCGAATAATCCAAACTCACTCTGGGTAAATGAGAACAAGAGTTTAACTGCCCAGCCTCCTCAACGCACTCTATGCGGAGGAATTCCACTGCACTCTATGCAGGAATCTCCTGGCTCGAACAGAGAAACAATTGAAACTTATTCACTCATTCCCTCAGGTTTCAAACCTAATATGCAATCACATAAGCAACATATAGAAGATAAGCATAAAGAGAAGCAAGTATGCAACAACGTAATATCAACAACACACAGAAATCAAACACATCCATGGAATTGAATCAAAGTCTTTCCTATTAATTCAATGACTGTACATGGAGGTTCTTCACAAGCTCTTTGTTCTGTTCTCTCTTGCTCCTGTATGAATGAGTGAGGATCTCAAAATGTACAAAGGGAGGGTGCCTATATTCGTTTTCCCTCCTGGAAAATGTAACTGTCTAATCTATAGCTAACCCTATCTACCAGCATTAAAACTATTTAATGTCTTCTTATCTACATTACAATACAAGTGCGCTTCACATGAACGCATTCATTCAAACGACGGTGCAACAATCTTTTCAAAGTAATTCAAAATTGTATGTGCTGGCGCTGTCTGGCTGTTCCTTTGCCTCCACGCGTTGGCTCGCCTGATCAAGATGTGGATGCTCCTGCATCAAGTTCCATAGGTCTTTTAACGCTAAGGCGACGACTGTAGATAAGGCTCCTGATCGACTGCTCAGGCGAGGACTAGTGAGCTAGGGACGAAGGCTAAACAACCACGAAGGTCACAATCAACACAACAAGGTGGTCAAGACGTGTGGGGAAATGAAGCCATGGGAATCAATCTATCATCGAGCTAGGCTAAAAAAAATTCATAAAAGCATCTAGACAAATAGTTCTCTTACCCAAGTAAAAATGCAGATTCAAGCATAAGTTCTAAAACAATTTACCATACAAACGAAGAAAGCATACCATTACTTGATCGCCCCCTCTTATTAACATCCCACGCACTCCGTGCAACTCCTACTTTCCAACCGGCTAGACTTCACTGGTACCTCCTAGCCAATGCTAGGGGTACTCTTCTTCCCCCTTAGCCCCATGAGCCGCAAAGGGGCCACACACTCACTATCTAGAGATTTTGACTAGCTCCCAGCTCGCCTCACAAGGCCGAGCTACCACTCCTCATTGAGTTGGGTATCCCAACTGCCACAAGTTAAGTCAGTCAAGTGGATAATTCTACAGTGTAACGTTATGCAATAGAAGAAGATCCTTCATCCTTCTCCTTCCTTCATTATATAGAGTTTCAAAATTCCTTTCTTTCCTAAAATCGTATTTAATTAAAGTTTTAAAAAATAAATTCCTAAAATTTATTCTCCATACAAGTGTCCTGCATTCCCTACATTCCTCCATAATTTAATTTCTTTAATTAATTAATTATCTTTATTTCCCTCACCCACCTAGTGTTACTCCTAGAATCACTCTAGGCATCTCCAAATCCTCTTACAAGTTTTAATGGCTTTCCCTATTATTAAATTGTTAATTCAATTTAAATTAGAAAGCTCTTAAATGGTAGATTCTTTACTAAGTTTGACTTTCCGTTTTTTCCCTTCTGTTCCCCTTTTTCCCTTTTTGTGTTTACCTCTTTTCCTAGTTTCCTAATATTTTAGATTTTCCCTCTTTCCCCTTTTACTTAGAACTCAAAATGGCAGGTGTGGAAATTAACCCTTTTTCCGTTTTTTCATTTAATTAGTATATTTTAAATTATCAAAGTAATAAAACAATTAATTCCCCTTTTAAATTTTAATCCAACAGATTTTTTTCGAAACAATTAATTTCTTACTCCCTTCATGTTACAAGATTTAACAAAAATCATAATTATTATTTATGTGGTTTTTATTTTTATTATTATTATTTTTTTTTTATAGAGAGATAAGATTTTACCACTAGCATAGTTTATACTTAAACCTTAAATTTTCATATTGGGCGACATTTGTTTAGGGAATTTGTTTTAAAATTTCTTAACATGTTATTCATCCTAAGGCCATCTAGGTTCATTCCTCTATCATAAACAACGCGACGTGCCCTTCAGGATGCACTAGGTGCTCCAAGGGAGCCACTCGCCTTAATCTACTTCCTTTGCGTGACATGCCCTTCAGGACACACTACGTGCTCCAAGGGTGCCACTCGCCTCTTGACTGACTTGGTAGACATCAATAACCCCTGGAGTCAATACTCCGCCAGGTCAACTTGTGGGACACTAAGGGCCTCTAAGGAATAAGGCCCCCGCCTTATTGCACACCCCTTAGAATCATCATCAGTGACTGTCACAGTATGCCCTCATGACATCGTGGGTCCTCTCAAACTAGGTAAACATTAACCTACACTTCGAGCCATGACACGAGTGCTAGTAGGTTGTGGCAGGGTTGTTTTCCACACCTCTCCCTCAACATCTTTGGTAGTCATGCGTGACCCCATTACTCCATATGTGAGTCTGGTCGACAAGATATCGTCAGCCTGCATCATCAACAAATCATGTCAAAACATATCCATATCATATCATCTAATCAGATGCACTAATATCACAGTAAAATAGTCAAACCCCAATGGTACACTCCTCGACTCGATCCAAAGTCTAGGTGTTCCATCAATGCCTCTGCATCCTCGAGGTCCAAAATACTGCACACTCAGTAAACTAAGTCAATAGCACTTGTCTATGCCAATGCAGTAAAACAACATGTCATCAATCCATAACACCTCATAATCAAAATCAAATGTTTTAAAAGCATAATAATCTGGATCACTTACGAGCAAGTGTCCTCAAAGAATAAGTTCGCTCAGTGTGCCAGAGTGGGATGTTACATACACCCCCTCTTGGTCTAAACTTTGTCCCAAAGTTTCACGGTATAAATGTTGAAATAAAGTATATCATAGTATTATAATCCTATCTATCAAACAAAAATGGAAACTGCTAGCGCATATCATATGCGTCCTCCCAGGTTCTTGAGTGTGGACTATAGTTGTCCCACTGGACCTTGACCTAATCTACTGTTCGACGTCATAGCTAACGGATGCGATGATCCAAGATGCTGATTGGCTCAGCCATGAGCGCACCCTCATCCGACACACGCAAGGTGCTCAAGTCAAATCATGTGAAGGATCACTAATCATAAAGTCTCAATGGAGATGTGTAATACATTGTGCAAACGTCTCAAGAATTAGGTAAGGCTAGTCAATAGGAAATGAGCCTCTCCTTTCAACTATATCACAGGTTACCACAAACCTAGGAGATAGATTTAGCCCCTTTTTCCAACTCGATCAAACTCTTATCCAATTTCAACCACAAGAATACTCGATCGCCACATCGTAACTATGGTCGACATGACACACATGGACATAACTCTTCTGTTGATCCTGCACTTCATGGATCCTTTGTCTTATTGTTTGCATTTGCTCTTCCATTTCTTGGATTTCTTTTGGTCCCACTAGGACCCTATCCTCCAGTCGATCCCAACTCAAAGGCATCCGACACGGTCGCCTATAGAGAAGCTCAAAAGGTGCCATCTTAATGGTTCTTTGGTAACTGTTGTTGTAAGCGAACTCCACCCGTGGAAAGAATTCCTCCCAACCATTTTGTTGGTCCATCATGTACATGCGCAACATGTCCTCCAAGGTTTGGTTCATTCGTTTGGTCTGCCTATCAGTCTCCGGGTGATACGCGGTACTAAAGTTAAGTTGGGTTCCCAAGGCCTATTATAAACTCATCCAAAATTGTCCAGTAAACACCGATCCTCGATCAGATATAATCCTCTTAGGCATTCCATGTAGCCTCACAATATCACTGATGAAAACTCTAGCTAAGTCAGATGCCTGATACGTCATCCGCACAGGAATGAAGTGAGCACTCTTTGTCAGAGTGTCTACTACTACGAAAGTTGAGTCATGTCTCCTTGTCGTCAGTGGCAATCCAACAATAAAATCCATAGAAATAACCTCCCATTTCGATTCTAGAATAGCATGTGGTTGTAGTAATCCTGTTGGGTGTCTACGATCAGCCTTTACCTGCTGACATTCTAGACATCTGGCCACATAGTTGACTATGTCTGCCTTCATTCCCTTCCAAAAGAATAAGGGTTTAAGGTCTGCCCTCATCTTCATGACTCCTGGGTGAGCCATGTAAACTTCTCTATGAGCCTCGCTCAGGATCAACATCCTCGACTCGTCGTTCGGTGGCACATAGATCCAATTTTTAGACCTCAATAAACCATCGCTATCAAATGAAAATCCTTCAATCATGGTACCATCATTGTGTTTTGTCCAATAAAACCCTCGACCTCTTTGTACCAGTCATCGTCACGCTATAAAGTTAGAATCTTTTCACGTAGAATCATCTAGAGAGGCAGTATCGAAAAGATGCACGGTCTCCGACTCAATTCGTCTGCCACTTGGTTCACTATTCCTTTTACGTAAGTAATCTCGAAGTCATACTCGCTAAGCAATTCCGACCAATGTCGTCGCGTGTTCAGGTCGCTTTGCGTAAATATGTGTTGTAGTCCATATTGGTCAATCTTTAGTTCAATTTTTTGTCCAACAAGGTAGTGTCTCCAAACCTTCAAGGCATATATGATGGCTAACAACTCCAAATCATGCGTCGTGTAGTTCTCTTCATGCCTTCTCAGTTTCCTCGAAATGTAAGCGATCACTCATCCATATTGCATCAAGACTCCTCCTAAGCCTTCCTTGGATGCGTTAGTGCATACCAAGAAGTCCGCGTCCATGTCAAATACCTTTAGTATCAGTGTTGTTGTCAAAAACTCCTTGAGCCTCTGAAATACTTTCGCACATTTCTCGGTCCAAACAAGCTTCTTGTTTTTCTTCTGCAATTCCATGATCAGATTTCCTTTCTTCAAAAATACCTCGACAAACTGTCGATAGTATCCTACAAAACCCATGAAGCTACACACTTCCGGGACATTCGTCAACGTAGGCCATTCCATAATAACCTCGACCTTTGTTGGATCCACAATGATACCTTCACTGGAGATGACGTGCCCTAAGTAGTGGATCTTCGAATGATAGAATGAGCATTTGGATAACTTCCCATACAATTTGTGCTCTCGCAGACACTGTAGTACCAAGCGCAAGTGCTCATCATGCTCCTCCATCATCCAAAAGTAAATCAAAATATTGTCAATGAATACTTGGACGAGCTTGTCCCAGTACTCGCGGAACACCCCATTCATCAAACTCATAAATACCCCTGGGGAATTTGTCAGTCCAAATTGTAAAACAGTAAACTCATAATGTCCAAACCTCATCTTAAAGGTGGTCTTAGGGACGTCATATTCCTTAAACTGTAACTGGTGATACGCTGATCACAAATCGATCTTTGAGAACACCATCGGGCCCTTCATTTGTTCAAACAGATCATCAATACTTGGCAACATATATTGATTCTTGATCGTGGCCTTGTTCAATTGACGATAGTCAATGTAGAGCCTCCATGACCCATCCTTCTTTCATATAAAAATAACAGGTGCACCCCATGGTGACTCACTAGGACGTATCATCCCCAGGTCCAACAACTTCTTCAGTTGCATTCTCATATCCTGTCACTCCGGGGTTGACATCCGATAAGGCATTCTAGCCATTGGTTTTGTTCTCGGTTTTAGTTCTAGTAAACTCTTATTCCCTCTCCGGCAGCATCCCAGGTAACTCCTTTGGAAATACGTCTGCAAACTCTCTCACCACCGAAAGGTGTTCTAAACCTTCCACTAATCCCTTCTCGTTTAACGAAAGGATCACATAAAGCTTGCACCCCTTCCACATGCTCTTTCGTAGTTGCAAGGAAGAGATGAACTTGAGGGAAACTCCTTGGTTCTGTCCTACAATCACACATCTCTGTCCCTTGTCATTGACCAAGCTTAACCATTTTGTCTTATAGTTGAGTATCACCTCATGTGATTCCAACCAGTCCATACCAGTTGCGACATCATAAGATCCTAAGATCGTGACGTACAGGTTGGCCCTTGTGAAAAACTCTCCCCGGTTAAGGATACAGCTCGTAACCTTTACTCCAACCTTTTGTTTGTCTCCCGAGGCCATCTCTACGAAGCTAAACTCATCCTTTTCCACTACCTTTACCTTAATCCTTTTTAGCGTTGCACCCGAAGTGAAACTCTCGGTATCACTGGGATCTATCAAAATACTAAGGGTCTGGTCATCGACGATACCTATCATCTCAAGCACAGTCGACTGATGCTCTACTTGGTGGTTATTCATCGCTGCATGAATTCAATGGAACTTTCCCATATCTCCCATGGTAGTGGGTCTGACTGATCTAGACACTCTAGTCCTCTCCATCGGGCAGTCACGCTGGTAGTGTGGCTCCCCACATGTCCAACACACTTTCTTCGGTCTAGTAATACTGGTACTCAAAGTAGAAGCCGAATTCTATCAATAAGGCCAAACTCGAACTTCTTAACCTTAAGTTTCTGGGTAACTTGGTGCAAAACATATCGAAGCAACTCCAAAATGAGCCTCCTACTCGGGCATAGTGCGGCTACCTCGTTGCAAGGCATCAAACTTGTTGAGTTGACACTCAACAAATTCCTTAGAAACATACCTCTCCTGGAACCGTCCCTCGAATAGTTCCCATGACACATCACCAATGGCGAGGTTCAAAAGGGGCAGGAACATCTTCCACCATAAAGTGTGCTCCCCTTCAGTGGAAAGACCACCATGTGGACCTTCATGCTGGAGGTCGTAAATGCGAAGTGTGAAGCACACTCCTTGCTCTACAACTATGATTCGACGACACCACCATCCGTGACACCCATGGATGCTAGAACTCATCTCTCTTGAGATCTAGGAGGAAGCTAACAGTACTAGCTATTGTGCATTGTGGACCCTCTGGGAACCCTCTAAATGTGATCTCCACGAGGACACGTTAAGGTTTTTACTTAAAGCAAGGGTTAATACACACGGATTTACTATAGTGGAAATCCTGGTGATCCACAGTCACAGGGTTGAACCCACTTTGATACCATATGTAACGTTCCCCTTCGTTACGACTATAAGAGAAACAACAGTGCAATTTTTTTTGACAATAACAGGAGAACTATGACAATTACAGCTAGATGACATGGCTGACGACAAGCACCATGCCCGTAGAATAGATAACAAAAATTAAGGCTCCACACACAGGCATAAGGGAGACTAGGAAAAACATGCACAAAATAACATGGAGGATCGACTACCCGTCCATCACAACACAACCATGCCTACAAGTTGAGGGAAAACCTCCCCATCCCTACACAATTCCCTAGATGAGAAAGACAAGAACCTCAAGGCGCACCTACCTAACACCTAAAGGCGTTCAACCCAGGCACCAAGCAACTTGCAACACACGAAAAACTCACACTGAACGCACCGACTCTGTCCAAGGTCTCGTTCGTCGCTATCCCACAAGGCACACCATGATCCCTGCATTAGAAATCATGTCATTCCCAGGTGTTAAACGCATCAATAAACTCGACGCAACATAAGCTATCAGGACTAAGGACTCTAGGAAACTCCAACACGCTAGGAACCGAATAGTGACTGGGAAACTATACCTACCCCCACACAAAAGGTCGACGAGACACAAGAGGACGAAGACAAAGGGGTGACACCAGCCCACACGACATCGTCCCCTACCCCACCGATCACCCAGGCTAACCGGTCCACGATTACATTCTAACTTAACATGGGTTCCATTCTAACGGGGCATGTCAATTTGCAAATTGTTTCGGCAAAGATTATCCATCTAAATTTAGCAAGTCTAAATTATAAATCGGTCTTTAAATCAACAACAGATTAAAATTAGATACAATCCAATCGACCATTCTACATTATACCTTAGTCATTAAATTCAATCAATAACATCAATTATGAATCAATTCGACAATTCTGCATCATAATTTAATCATCAAATTCAATATAAATAACATCGAATACGAACAATTCAACAATTATGCATCACAATTCAATCATTGACCACAATTTAATTTAGCAATTTTAACCTCTACTTGGGTCAATACTTACTAAACTATTTAATCATTAATCACAGTCTAAATGGGCAATTCGATATTAATCCAAATCTCCATCCAACTAGCCCACCAACTTAATTAACAACATTAACGATTTTATGGTAGAAAGGTACCATTATAACACCAATGAACAATTAAATCTCGACTTGTGGTCTATGTAAATTGACAGAACCAACAATACTACCTGGCTTATTAATAATGAGAAGGAGACTGCTAACTATTAACTTCGCTGTATTAATTAACAAGGCAATTAGCATAGTTCTTACCTGACCATTAATATAGAAAATGACAAGGCAGTTGGCATAACTGTTATCAAATAACTAATAGCGAAATAACAAGGCCATTCTCATGACTATTATCATAACGAGTAAGATAGAAAAGACAATGTGATTAATGCTTTAATTAACATAACCATTAGTAAAGCATTGGTAGGGAAATTAAGGTAACGATAAAAATCCATATAATGTTGACAATTCAATAAATAAAACTGTAGCAAGACAATTAATATATCATTAACTATAATAAAATTGTAGCAATGACAATAAAACTGTACAAGGCAATTAATAAAACTTGTAATAAAACTGTAATGAAACTGTAATAAAGGAAATTAATAAAACTATAATAAAACTGTAATGAAACTGTAATAAAGGCAATTACTAAAACTGTAATAAAACTATAATAAAGGCAATTAACAAAACTGTACAAGGCAATTAATAAAACTTGTAATAAAACGGTAATAAAATTGTAATGAAACTGTAATAAAGGCAAGTAATAAAACTGAAACTAAACTGTAATAAAACTGTAATAAAGGCAATTGATAAAATGGTAGCAACACGCAGTACACAGTGGTGGCAACTCGTGCCCAATCTCAGCAACGTATTCCAATTTAGATGGCAAGACGTGGTCAATCGACGACAAAACACAGACACCAGCTAAAGGAAAAACGTTGTCACAGTTGAAGGCCAAATCATGGTCAATTAAGGCAGGGACAGAGTCATATGTTTTAACAGCAATTCAAGGGCGTGCAACAACAAATTCAGTCAATATTTTTAGCATCAATTCGTGGGCATTTACAACAACTCTATCATTCATTTAAATAGTAAAAATTCGTGGGCAATCAATCGGCAAAACGATCAACATTTCGAAGGGAAAAAACGTGGTTGGTAATCCGGAAAAACGCAGTGTTAAGTAATTTGCATTTTGTGGGCATTCATAAGAATAAACGCAACACCATTTAGTTTGCAATTAGTGGGCATTCATAGCAAATTCATACATGTTTTTAAATGTAAAATCATTACTTCTCTTTTTCATTGCCCAGATGCTAAATGCAACGCATACAAGAATGACCAAATTCCCTTCTCTTACCAAGATATCAATTATATAAAAAAAAAACGCAAACAGGGGAAATGATTTTTTTTTTCCAATGTGAGGATACAAATATAATGCAGACATGAAAATCAAACAAAAACATTTTCCATTCCAGGAGACCAATACAAAAATGCCAACATGAAATAAATTCATTTTTCCATTGCTAGAATACGAAAAATAAAAAAGGGGCAGACATGAAACCATTGCATTTTTTTTCTTCATTTCCAGAATACCCAAAATTTGCAAGCAGGGAATCAATTCATGCTTCCAATTCTATAACCCCAATACAACACAGACAATAGTAAGAGAATGCAAGGATCCAGTGGGAAAAGTCATGGAATGATTGCAGGGGTTATATAGAGAAAACCAACCAGGACACAAGATAATCCACACGTAGAGGTCATTGCGAGATGGAAGAATCAACAATCAGCCAAGGACAGACATCAAGGGTAGATGGATAGTAGGTTCATCCTTTGCTCATCATCCTCGCACAGGAAAGAAGGACGTTGAGATCCATAAGTCTTTTAACGCTAAGGCAACGACCATAGATCAGGCTCCTGGCCGACTGCTCAAGCGAGGACTGGTGAGCTAAGGACGAAGGCTAAACAACCATGAAGGTCAAAATCAACATAGCAGGGTGGTCAAGACGTGTGGGGAAATGAAGCCATGGGAGTCAATCTATCATTGAGCCAGGCTAAGAAAATTTCAGAAAAGCATCTAGAAAAATAGTTCACTTACCCAAGTAAAAATGCAGATTCAAGCATAGGTTCCAAAACAATTTATCATACAAACGAAGAAAGCATACCATTGCTTGATCGGCCGCTCTAAGTGACGTCCTGCGCACTCCGTGAACTCCCACTTTTCAATCAGTGAGACTTCACCGGTACCTCCCAGCCAATGCTAAGGTTACTCTTCTTCCCCCTTAGCCTCCCGAGCCGCTAAGGGGCCACACACTCAGTATCTAGAGATTTCGACTAGCTCCCAGCTCGCCTCGCCAGGCCGAGCTACCACTCCTCACCGATCTGGGTATCCCAACTCCCACAAGTTAAGTCAGTCAAGTGGATAATTCTGCAATGTAACATTACACAACAAAAGAAGATCCTTCATCCTTCTCCTTCCTTCATTCTATAGAGTTTTGAAATTCCTTTCTTTCCTAAAATCTCATTTAATTAAAGTTTTAACAAATAAATTCCTAAAATTTCTTCTCCGTACAAGTTTCCCCCATCCCCTACATTCCTCCATAATTTAATTTATTTAATTATTTAATTATCTTTATTTCCCTCACCCACCTAGAGTTACTCCTAGAATCACTCCTAGGTGTCCCCAAATCCTTTTACAGGTTTTAATGGCTTTTCCTATTATTAAATTGTTAATTCAGTTTAAATTAGAAAGCTCTTAAATGGTAGATTCTTTACTAAGTTTGACTTTCCTCTTTTCCCCTTATGTTCCCCTTTTTCCCTTTTTATGTTTACCTCTTTTCCTAGTTTCCTAATATTTTAGATTTTCCCTCTTTCCCCTTTTTACTTAGAACTCAAAAAGGCACGTGTGGAAATTAGCCCTTTTTCCCTTTTCCCATTTAATTAGTATATTTTAAATTATCAAAGTAATAAAACAATTAATTCCCCTTTTAAATTTTAATCCAACAAACTTTTTTGAAACAATTAGTTTCTTACTCCCTTCATGTTACAAGATTTAACGAAGATCATAATTATTATTTATGTGGTTTTTATTTTTATTTTTATTTTTATTTTTTATAGAGAGATGAAATTTTACCACCAGCATAGTTTATACTTAAACCTTAAATTTTCGTACTCGGCAACATTTGGTTAGGGAATTTGTTTTAAAATTTCCTAACACATTATTCATCCTAAGGCCATCTAGGTTCATTCCTCTATCATCAACAACACGACATGCCCTTCAGTATGTACTATATGCTCCAAGGGAGCCACTCGCCCTAATCTGCTTCCGTTGTGCGATGTGTCGTTCAGGATGCACTATGTTCTCCAAGGGTGTCACTCGCCTCTCTCCATTTTTCTTGTGCGACGTGCCCTTCAGGACGCACTACGTGCTCCAAGGGTGCCACTCGACTCTCTCCATTTTTCTTGCACGACGTGTTCTTCAGGATGCAGCACGTGCTCCAAGGGTGCCACTCGCCTCTTGACTGACTTGGTAGTCATCAATAACCCCTGGAGTCAATACTCTGCCAGGTGAACTTATGGAAGACTATGGGCCTCTAAGGAATAAGGACCCCACCTTATTGCACGCCCCTTAGAATCATCGTGAGTGATTGTCACAGTTTTCCCTCACAAAATCGTGGGTCCTCTTGAACTAGGTAAACGTTAACCTACAGTTTGATCCACAGCGGGAGTGCTAGTAGGCTATGACAGGGTTGTTGTCCACACCTCTCCCTCAACATCTCTGGTAGTCGTGCGTGACCCCTTTACTCCATATCTGAGTCTGGTCGACAAGCTATCATCAACCTGCATCATCAACAAATCATGTCAGAACATATCCATATCATATCATCTAATCAGATGCATTAATATCACAGTAAAACAATCAAACCCCAATGGTACACTCCCCGACTTGATCCAGAGTCTAGGGGTTCCATCGATGCCTCTGCATCCTCGAGGTCCAAAATCCTGCACACTCAGTAAACCAAGTCAATATCACTTGTGTATGCCAATGCAGTAAAACAACATGTCATTAACTCATAATGCCTCATAATCAAAATCAAATGTTTTAAAAGCATAATAATCTGGATCACTTGCGAGCAAGTGTCCTCAAAGAATAAGTTCGCTCAGTGTGCCAGAGTGGGATGTTACACACATGTAGACTACACAATATAAGTAGCCACAATAAATTATGATAAGGCCTAAATTGAACACTCTTTCAAACTAAATTATGGTTGAAATTTTAGAATATCATTGATGTGTTTATCGAATCGAATTGATATTGTTACACTTTTCATTTTAAAAAAATCATTACAAAAATAAAATAAAAAGATACATGTTTAAATCAATTACTTACATGTGGAAATATTAACAAAAGATAATAAATTTTCAAGTATATTTTTCAATTCTCCCACATAAAACCAATTACTTTCTTTAAGCTCATAAAATATCAATCTTTTTCAAGAAAAGAAAATCATAAACTCCTTTATTGTTGACAACCTTGAGTTTCTTGTTCTTAACTCAAAAACCGTTTGTTCACTCAAAACAGTTTGTTCAGTATATTCTTCACACAAATTCAAGCATCATCAATCTTGGCATAATTTCCCTTAAAAATTGTTATGTTCTTTCTAGTCACTTAAAAGAATTCTATTGTGATATATCTTGAGCTATATTTACAAAAGAACAACTTAATAAAATATGTTTGTAGTTTGATGAGAAGTAATGTAATGGGAGCTACATGAAGTTGTTTTCTAGAAAATGTAAAGAGACACGTATCTATTTATTGTTGTTGCACTAGCTCTAGATTCCAAGTCTTTAAATTGTAAGGAATCAAATTCTCTCTCATGGTTTCTTTCACCTTCTCACATAGAAATGTTCAGTGAAGTTTGGTCCATGAGATCATAATAATTTGCTTCTTTTATATTATTGGATCTGGTAGAATGGACGAAAACAATATACATATTGTTTTTTTCTTCAATTTATTAAAAAAAATATTACTTTAATTTTGACAATTCAAAAGAATAACATATGTTTGACACACTTTCTTCATGTTATCAAAAAATATTACTTCCATCAATATTTCTTCATGTTATAAAAAATTATTATTGTGGATTTAATGTATATAGATATATCAATGTGATATTTGTATTATTGTAGGGGGTAATGATGTTGTGTGTTTGCTCATTGTTGACATTCTAACTTAGTGTGTACATTTGAAAAATGTTAATGATAAGTTGGGAACTAGCACTACCTCTAGACTGTTAGTTTCTTTCATTCAATTAATATCATGGATTGTTGTTTTGGTGAAGAGATTGAAGCTCTAAATTACAATGATTTTACATATTTTAACTTTGAATGAAAATTATAGATTTATTTATATTAGTCAAATAATTAATAGTTATAAATTAATAATTGAATACATGCACACATATATATTTATTGTATTTCTAATTAATTCAAGTTTTTATATTTAACAATAAAAAATTATATGAATATCTTGTAGTTAACCAAATTCACTTTATTCAATATATTAATGTTTACATATATTTCTAAGTTAATAAAAAAATATTAATTTAGAAACCTGTTTTAATGTTTTGAAAATATAAATATTTTTTTTAATATAGAAATAAAATTTTAATATTAATTATGTAAGGTTATATAAACCAAAATTTATTTCAGCATCATAATCATATATTAAAGATATTACATTTCATTAGAAAATTTTATAATAACCAAAAGTTTATCATATATTAATGTTTTTTTAGCATAGAATTAAATTCTAAAAAATCACAAGTAATCACTTATTCTATTAAGATCTTATAGATCAATTCGATCTTAGTGAACATTAATCATCATCATCATCATAGTCATCATTTTTCACTCTATAAATACAAATATGATTATTAAACTTTTTATTTACCAAAAAAAATCAAAACATATTAATTTTAAATTCTATTATAATTAACATCTTTATTATGATCTTTAAAATAAAATACATAACTTAAAAATCATATATTTAATGATATAATTTATCCAAAAATATACAAATTTTAAATTTTATTATGATTAACATCTTTATTATGATTTTTAAAATAAAAATCATAACTTAAAAACCATATATTTAATTATATAAATTTATCCTAAAATCTATATAATTTTTTTAGAATTTACAAATTTTTTTCCAATTTAAAAATTATTATAAATGTTCCTCATCAAAATAATAACCAAACTTGTAACAACCCTAGTAGAATATATGTTTAGGGAATTATTAAGTAAAATTTATTAGGTAATTAATTTTTCTAACATATTATTAATTAAACAAAGATTGGTATAATGATACTAATTAAATATTTATTAATTAATTAATGGTTACAATTTGATTAATTAATTGATTAATTAATTACATGTTACATTCATTAACGTGGGTATTAAATTAATAGGGTTAATAAATTATAAGTTTAATTTGTTAAAGACTTACGTACATGGAAAGGGATAAGACATTGAACATAAAGGGATAAGATATTAATTATAAAGGGATAAGATATTAATTACGAAAGGATAAAATAATAAATAAAAGGATAAGGGGCATTAACTATGTGTAGGTAAGGAAGTGAATGAGGTGAAAGGGCGGTGAAGGAGGGATATGAGTGGACGAGGTTACGAAGGAAGGGGATCATTTTTTTTCTACGGGGAATTTGATTTTGGGAGGGTTCTCTTGGATTTGAACAGAGAGAGGAGAGTTTGAGTTTTGTAGTCGGATTGGATCGGTACACGGGGCATCGGTTTGTTGGAGGTTTTGGGCACGGGGGTTAGGATATCCATATGATATCCTGGAGCTAGGAAGTTGTCCTAGTTGGCAGGGTGGAACAAGGTTTGGGCAGTGTTTACATAGTTCAACAACGAACAACAAGACAACCGGAGGGTTAGCATTAGACCAAAGTATGTTAATTTATGTATTTGTTTTATGAAATTTAAGGAATATGATGTGTTATGAGGCTGTCTGGAAGCTATTATGTTTAGCTAAATAAATTTTATATGTTGTGGTGATTAATTTATTTGTGCAATTGAAATGATTTATATCAAAATTTTATTTACGGTCACTTCATATGGTATCAGAGCTTTTTGTTTGAAATCTGGGCCTTAGGGCCAAAGCTCCAAGCTCTAGCTCCAATCCCACCTAACCTGCAAACCAAACGCACTATTATTTTGATTATATATAAACAAATCTAAATATATATAAACAATACAAATTGAAAATGAAAAGGTATTGAACTCGAGCTAGTCATTGGAAACCTATTTCAGAGCCTTCCACCACAAGCTCCTCGGTAGATCATTCCACCCCTTCTTTGATTATATAATGCTTACCAGACTCAATGGCATGGAGAAATTGATCGATTGGTCATGTGTCCAAGTGAGCCAGAGGCAACTGTGAGCAAATTCTCGTAAACATGCATGTACTTCATGTATCAACTGAAATTTGTCTATTCTTGCAGGCCTATACTGCAAACAGTACATGACAACCCCTCTCCTTTCCTTGAACATGTGAATCAATGCTTCCTTGCAACGTCAATCCCTACTTAATCACACAGGTTGAGGGTTCTGCATTTACTATAAAATTAACTTACTATTAAATAACAGAGAAAATAACAAGCTATATCATATTAACATGATGAGTATTATACAACATCTACCAGGGTTGTCTGTACATTTTTTTTTTTTCTTGTTTGGCCTTGTCCTTACACAATGGCAAAGCATAAATAATATTACTGATTAGAGCCTTTATTCACTGTTTATTTATATTAAATTGGGTAGAATCGTTGTTTTTTTTTGTTCTTAAAATGACAAGAACTTCATTTTTATAGTGATACTAACCAATTCTTGGAGTGAAGTCTTCAGACTACATCAAAAACCAAACAAAAAAAAAAAACGTAGTTGTTTATGTTGATGAAAACTCATTAACAGTCCAATTCTCAATATCAGTGTGTTTTTCTAACCAGGTTAAAATAGTCCGATGAAGACTTCACAGAAGTGATACAATCTTTTAACAGTGCTCTAATCACTAGATTAACACATAGCACAATATGAAAAGCAAACACCTGAAGATGGCGCAACATAATGCCCATGGCCCAATAGAAACACCAGTCGGTAGAGACAATAAGGAACATATTCCTTTATGTTTTTCATATTCCATGTAAGCATACAACTTTAATGCAAAGACAATTTCTGCGGTTTATGCCAAATTTTGCAAGACACTAGGAATATAAAATCTCTTAATTCTGTGTTATCTATGGAAAAACACATAGCATTGACGTTCTTAATTTACCAACAAAGAAACCAAGTGTTAAGTATCAGTGAAACACTAGTAATAAACACTCATAATCAAAAAGAGAAAGATGCAAATAGAAGAAACATAGCAAATCTCATTTCCAATAAACCACAACTTTGAATAACAGACTCTGTGGAAGCGATTTGTGTGCTTACCCTTCATAGAGAAGGATCATCCTCTGTTTTTTTTTGTCCACTGGTGTTGTGTTCGAAACCTGATGCGCAGAAAGAGATATTTTCCTTCTAGTATTGTGTTCGAAACCTGGCGAGAAACTGTTGTAGAGTGGATCTCTCTTATCATTTTTCTTCTGGTTGATGCCCAGAATAACACTGCATCCATGGGTGGGGTATATGCTCAAACATATTTCCTCTTACGTGTTCCATTCCTGCACCAGGTCAAAACACCTAACCTAACTCAGATCAACACGGAGAGTGTGGCAATGGCAAGCAGGGTTAGTAGATGGATTGTGAAAGAAATGGTGATCTGGGCGTACCAGCAGAAATAGTGATTTCAAAAGACCCTCACAGATCTAAACAAAGCCAACAGTAAATAAGTCGTGGGCTTCAATCCTTATTGTCCACGGTAAATAGCAAATACCCCCTTTGATTGCAGCAAACATACGCTTCAATAATACATACGCCTTGTTGAATAGAGAAGATAGCCCACCGCTGCTGGTTGCAGGTCATGTTTTATCCACGGTCGCAGGTTGTGCAGCCTCTCCATGCCTGATCCTGAGCAGGAAGCTCTCCTCTACATAGGTGCGATCTGAGCTAGGCTGAAGGCAGGGTAGCCTTCCATCACAGTTTCGTGCAGGCACTGCAATCCTTCCCAGGGGATCTTACTGGTGGCTCCGAGAAATAAAGGCACGCATGAATATTCATTCTGCACCATTAGCAGCTTCGGAAAGGTAGTGAGGCCATATCTGTATCGCTTAAACTCTACAGATCGGCCAACGCTAGAGACAATACAAGCCAGTGACCAACGCCTGAAACCAAACACCTAACCACAAGGAGGAGAAGCCAGGAGAGAAGGCCATGGCGGCCGACCGCGTAACCATAAACTTCGCAAGATGAAATGATGGGGAAAATATGAATTAGGGTTAAGACGATAGAGGTTAGGGTTAGAAACGGGGGGTGCTGGAGGAAGCAAGGTGGGCACGTGGAATCCATGCGTGCCCGCACTTTTTTTTTTCAATTATTTTGATTTTTTTTTGTTTACTAAAATTTTTATATTTTTTTTGTGTGTTCGTTTATTTTTTTTATTATTTTAAGTGTAAAATATAAATTAGTGTTAAAAATATATATATATATATATAATTTAGGTCAAGTTAGTTTAAATTAATTTAAAGTTAATTTAGGTTAAATTCATGTAATAATAATTTTAAATTAATTGTTTTATTTAGTGTAAATTTAGTCTACATTAAAGTTAATTAATGATGTTAGGGATTAGATTAAATTTGGGTTAGATTAAAATTTTGTTGGAGCAGACGGGTTTTGAACCCACGACCACCCACCAAGTGAAGCACCTTAAGAAGAGCACTAACACCAACGTGCCCTCATAGGTCTTTACAAATGAATTCTTATAATTATTTAGATTAATGGTAGCACTGTAGGGATTAGAGTGGTATTATTATTAGGAAGATACAGTATGAAGATTAAGACTAACTGGCTTATTACCTAACCTAGTGATCCAGAGCCAGCTAACCGAGTTGAATCATAATTAGTGAATGCACTGGAAATAAAGGTAAAGGCTTATTTGGTGCTGTTGATATTTGTATCCCAAGTATAAACTCCGATTGTCCAAGTGTCAGGTTCACAATACTATACACACAATTCGTCGAGCCAAGCGCCAAGTCCCTCCACTCCATTCCACCAGTCCAGTCAACGCTAAATCTCAATGCGGCATTCGACAACGCCAACACTACGCACCAAGGAAAAGCTCCCGAGTCAAGAATCGGAGAATATTTAGTTGTAAGAAAAATGTTAAAAGGAATTAGACTAGGATAAACAGGAAGGAGGTGGCATATGCACTAGGAGAGTAAGCATAGGAAGTGGCGAGTATGACGCAAGGCTAGCATAGCTATAGGGCAAGGGAACCAATAGTTTTTTTTTATTCATAGGGGTGAAGAAATCAAGCTTAGATGCTTAATCCTAACCCTAACCTAGCCAATCCCCTAAAGGAGTAATGTCTGTTTACAGACAAGTAAAGAAAACTTACGCCTAACCTTGTTTCTAGTTTGAGTAGCACCAATTTGAAACATCCCAGAACTCACCCTGACAACTTTGGTTGATGCAAGTTAAAGCATATAGAATGGTCAGGACTCGAGGGAGTCGAGGCAGGGGAGCATCATCGCAAGCACCGCCAACACCGCCAGTGCCACCACCACCATCTCCCAAACTAGCTCTCATACTACGCTCGTTGGAAGCCATTAATGAGATTTTGAAGGGTCGACAACCGGCAGGGACTCAAGTGGAACCCCCACCATCTAGAACGGGTAATCCAGAAGCGTCAAGGGATTCAGGGGGAGGACCTCCACTCGAAGACATCATGCGAGAATTGCAGAAGATCAAACTTCCGAAGTTTGTTGGGGGTCGCGCCAGTGAACGCATGGAAGCATGGTTGGAAGGCATGAAAAGATATTTTTCCTTAATGGACTATGCGTCCAACTCAAAGGAAAATATCGCAATTTTTTAGTTAAGAGACAATGCCTTGAACTGGTGGGGCAACTTGGAAAGACAACTGCACCTTACCCCAGACACAGTATCTTGGGAACTTTTCGAGGAGAGGTTTCGAAGGAAATATCTACCAGCATACTACAAGGAACAATAGGTAGGGGCATTTCATGCCTTAGTACAGGGAAACTAAACTGTAGAAGAATATGAGATCAAATTTATGGAACTGGTCAAATATGTTTCGTATATGGATAATGACCAATGACAGGCAGAGCACTTCATCTATGGATTGAACCCTAAGATAAGAGCTATGGTGTGGATGTGGAAACCGTCTTCAGTAGCGAAAGTGGTGGAAAATGTGCGTTATGCGAAGGAGCACATGAACTTAACCGGGGGTATAAGACCGACATTTCCGCATCGTCCAGGATTCGTAGGGAAGGCCCAGAGGACATTTCCTAGGGGAGGGATCTCGAGGTCGCCGCCATATGGTAACAAAGTCACACCAAGGACAGTAGCCATAGGGATTTCAATGGCAACGAGTGCAGCATCTCATTCATCGCCAATGGTGTAGACAGGTCCACGACCATCTCAGGGAACAACAAGTAGGGGCAGGGGTTCCAAGCGAAGGAACTCATTTCAGAGATAGTCACATAACAATACACAGGTTCAATCTCGCGTTACCTATTGGGGGTGTAGAGGACCCCATTACCAGCGTGACTGCCCAGAGTTACAATCAGGGTTTGTGCATAGAGAATGAAAGGCACCGATGGGAAGATCAAGTAGCAACCACCAGATTTACATAGCGGTTAATAACTGCCAGGCCGAACATCAATCCACGGTGGTGGAGTCATCAGGTATGATAAATCATATCAATGTCAAGATTTTGTTTGATTCTGGTGCGATAGATAGTTTCATTTCACCATCTACATTAGAAAAGAGTGGGTTGGCAGCCTACGAGCACGATGACTTTAAACAAGTCGAGATGGCTTCGG
>JZKD02S0209199.1:979627-1000046 GCA_000966675.3 Picea glauca
GTCAGAATTTCAGGATGTTTTTTCGAACGAGTTACTAGGGTTACCTCCTGAGAGGGAGCTTGATTTTACTATTGAGATAAAACCTAGTGTAGAACCAATCTTCAAGACTCTGTATCGGATGACAATGCCAGAACTTTGTGAATTGCAAATGCAGTTGAAAGAGTTACTGGACTTAGGGCTAATAAGGCCCAGTATCTCACCCTGGGGCGCACTAGTAAATTTTGTAAAGAAGGATGGATCCTTACGACTGTGTATAGACTACAGGGACTTGAACCGTGCTACAGTGAAAAATAGGTACCCGATGCCACAAATAGATGACCTCTTCGATCAGATGAAAGGAGCAGCGGCATTCTCAAAGATTGATTTGCGATCAGGGTATCATCAGTTAAGGATTAAGGAAGGTGATATCCCAAAAAATGCCTTCCGAACTCGGTTTGGACATTATGAGTTTGTTGTAGTACCTTTTGGATTGACCAATGTGGCAGCAGTATTCATGAGCCTCATGAACGGCGTATTCCAGAAGTTCTTAGATCAATTTGTACAAGTCTTTCTAGATGACATCCTCATCTATTCCAAGAGTGAAAGAGAACATGAGGAACACTTGTGATCAGTGTTGTCCTTTCTTAGAGAGAAAAAATTGCATGGGAAGTTGTTGAAGTGTTCCTTCTTCTAGAAAGAGATTCACTATTTAGGTCATATCATTTTCGGCGAAGGAATCTCTGTGGACCCAGAAAAAGTAAAGGCCATTATGGAGTGGCCAGTGCCGAAAAATGCCCATGAGGTGAGAAGCTTCATGGGGCTAGCAAGTTATTATCGGAGATTTTTGTAAGGATTCTCCAAAATAGCGAAACCCATCACCACCTTGCAGCATAAGGGAGTCAGGTATGAATGGACAGAAGAGTGTGATAGTGCATTCATTGAGCTTAAGAGGTTACAAACTAGTGTACCAATTCTATGAGTGTCGGATATGGAAAAGGACTTCACAGTCTGCACGGATGCCTCAAAGAAAGGGTTGGGGGTCGTGTTAATGCAGGATGGAAGAGTGATAGCTTATGCATCAAGGAAGTTGAAGAAACACAAAGAGTTATACGCGACTCATGATTTAGAGTTGGCAGCTGTAATGCTAGCTCTGAAAATTTGGAGGCACTATCTTGTGGGGCAGAACTTTGAGCTCAAAATAGACCATCAAAGTTTAAAACATCTCTTCACTCAAAGAGATCACGATTTTGGTATTTCGTACATCAAGGGAAAGGAAAATGTGGTCGCAGATGCTTTGAGTAGGAGACTACGTATCTTCTCCTGGGTAACCTTAAAGGTCAATCTGAGGGAACATGTGTTGACACAACTCCCAAGAGACAATTGGTATTTAAAGGTTACTTCAAACCTCCAGAGCAGGAGATAGTTAGACCCAAAGTATGAAGGATATAGTCTGGAAACACCTGGACTATTAAGATATCGAGGAAGGATGTACATCCCTGAGAATGGGGATATTCGAAGCATCATACTAAAGGAAGCCCATAGAGCACTTTATTATGCGTATCCAGCTGTAAAGAAGATGTACGCAGATATGAGGAAGCTCTTCTTTTAGGTAGGCATGAAGCGCGATGTAGTCCATTTCGTCGCCAAATGCCTAGAGTGTCAACAAGTGAAAGCCGACCACCATCACCCGACAGGCCTCCTACAACCACATGATGTCCCTATGTCCAAGTGGGAAGTCATCTCTATGGATTTTGTTGTGGGGTTGCCGCTCACATCTCATAGACACAATGTCATTCTTGTGATAGTGGATAAGTTAAACAAGAGTGCTCATTTCCTTTCGGTTAGAGACACTTACGATGTCACTGATGTCGCACGTGTGTTTGTAAGCGAGGTTATCCGTTTTCATGGGATACCTAAGAAGATCATTTTAGATAGGGACTCCAGATTCACTTCTAGGTTTTGGACAAGTTTACAGTCAACGTTGGGGAATCAATTGAACATAAGCACAACTTATCATCCTGAAACAGATGGGAAAACTGAGAGAGTAAATAAAGTCATGGAAGACATGCTTAGGATGTATGTAATTGGATAATAAAACCCAGTGGGAGAAGTGCCTACCTTTGGTAGAGTTTGCCTACAATAACAGTTTTCATAGTTCCATCGGAATGCCACCCTACGAAGCTTTGTATGGGAGGCCATGTAGAATGTCATTGAGTTGGGGTAGACTAGAAGACCAAGTAACAGTTGGGCCAGAATTGATTTAGGAGATGGACGAACAGGTGATTCAGATTAGGCACAGACTAAAGGAAGCATAGGATAGGAAGAAAAGCTATGTGGATGCACATAGGACCGACCAAAGTTATGAAGTGGGAGACCAGGTTTTCATTCATATCAGGCCTAATAAGAGTACCATACAGTTCGGGAAGGGGACAAAGTTGTCACCTCGATTTATAGGACCATTCAAGATCCAAGAGAAAATTGGACCCATTGTTTATCGTCTTGTACTACCACCCCACTTGCATACAGCTCATAATGTATTTCATGAATTTGTTTTACGTCATTATGTTGCTGATGAATCACATAAACTAAATTGGAAGGAATTGCAGGTATCGGACGTGGGAAACCTCATGGTAGAACCATTACGCATATTGGACCGTAAAGTCCGACAGCTCAGAAACCATCTAGTAGACCAAGTTAAGGTCGAGTCGGACAAGTATAGTCTAGGATCTACTACTTGAGAAGACGCCGAGACACTATGGTGAAACTATCCCTCACTTTTTTGACCACCACGAGAACATGTTTCTCGAAGGATGGGTGTATGTAACACCACCTTTTGACTTTGACAGCCAGGATTACTGGAGGCCTATATACTTTATTTTCCAGACACAATGAAACTATTAAGTGATACACTTAAACTTTAAATGTATGAACTTTTATGAATGATTAAATGTTGTTGATGATGATGTATGTAATGCGATCTATTATGTGAATGTAAATTTTATGTATGTTTAAATGGTATTGATGACAATGTATATGATGCGACATACTGTGAGAATGTGAATTTAATGAATGTTTAAATGCTATTAGAATGATGTTGGATATGATGCAAGCTATTTTGGGTAAATGATAATCTTATGAATGGGTGTCGAAATTGAACTATGGGATATTATGAGATCTATTTCTAACTGGAAAACTTTGATGTTAATTTATTGGTACAGGGATACCAAATTGAAATGATGATAGTATGCAATTACATGATGATAATGCATAGAAATGTATGATTTTGTGTTACAGACTAATCTACAGGTTATGGGCTATGAAATAGCCAAGGGATGATGATGATAAAAGTGGATATCAGGACCACTAACCGAGAAACATTATGGTATGAATATTGTATGTGGAATTTATATTGGTTTGGATGCATTGCTATGATATGTGGACCAGTGCATGATTTAAGGTGATGACACTGCCCAAAACTGAATAAACGATGACAAAACCCCTAGCAACACGGTGCCACTGTATATTCCCTTGTAGGGTGTGGACCCTAGTTATGATTAGGAGGGGTGGAGGCATTTCTCACCGTGTATCCTTTGAAACCTGAAGTCATGGGAGGACAGTGTTAGTTCATGCTCCCCAAGACGTGTGATGATGACTGTCAGATGCCTGCTAGGGAAGCTTGGTCGAGATAGTGACACTTCTTCTTACGGGTTCTATTGGAGTTAGGTCAATATAGTTGACACTCCAAGATAGTCTAGCAGAGGAAGGATAGGAATGGAGATGGAATTAGGTTAGGGAGGAAGGATGAATAGTAATAGTTAAGAAGGTATGGAGATCTGTCTGGTGGTGGAATTTAATGTTTTCCCTTCGAAAAAAAGAAAGAAGATAAATGTGTATATATGAATATTCATTATTACGTAACTAAACCACAGTTGTTTAAAATAAAATTCTTGAACCAGATAATAGTAATTAAAGGATTTCTCAAACAATTGATTGGTTTGTTGTCTTTTATAAAAGACTAGTCTTGCTGAATGGATTGGATGCATACATAAATTACTAAAGGATGATAGTTTTGATTATTAGTACATGCACGAGACTTGTATGTACTAGCTACACATGCATTTCTTGTACATATACACTAGTATGTATGGTTTTTCTTGACTTACTTACTGATAATGTAGGTTAATTGTTAAGAATGTGTGAACCATGTTTCTTTTCCTTTGACCATAAGATACATTAACTTTGGGATGAAGTTTCCTGAAGGGTGGGTGTATGTAACAACCCTAGTAGAATATATGTTTAGGGAATTATTAAATAAAATTTATTAGGTAATTAATTTTTCTAACATATTTTTAATTAAACAAAGATTGGTATAATGATACTAATTAAATATTTATTAATTAATTAATGGTTACAATTTGATTAATTAATTACATGTTACATTCATTAACGTGAGTATTAAATTAATAGGGTTAATAAATTATAAGTTTAATTTGTTAAAGACTTACGTACACGGAAAGGGATAAGACATTGAACATAAAGGGATAAGATATTAATTAAAAAGGGATAAGATATTAATTACGAAAGGATAAAATAATAAATAAAAGGATAAGGGGCATTAACTATGTGTAGGTAAGGAAGTAAATGAGGTGAAAGGGCGGTGAAGGAGGGATATGAGCGGAGGAGGTTACGAAGGAAGGGGATCATTTTTTTTTCTACGGGGAATTTGATTTTTGAAAGGTTCTCTTGGGTTTGCACAGAGAGAGGAGAGTTTGAGTTCTATAGTCGGATTGGATCAGTACATGGGGCACCAGTTTGTTGGAGGTTTTGGGCACGGGGGCCAGGATATCCATATGATATCCTGGAGCTAGGAAGTGTTCCTAGTTGGTAGGGTGGAACAAGGTTTGGGCAGTGTTTACACAGTTCAACGTTCAACAACGAACAACAAGACAAGCAGAAGGTTAGCATCAGACCAAGGTATGTTAATTTATATATTTGTTTTATGAAATTTAAGGAATATGATGTGTTATGAGGCTGTCCGGAAGCTATTATGTTTAGCTAAATAAATTTTATATGTTATGGTGATTAATTTATTTGTGCAATTGAAATAATTTATATCAAAATTTTATTTACGTTCACTTCGAAACTTCACATACTATAATTTTAATTACAATATTTTTATAATTCTAATTAATTATGAAACCTCCTGCACATTACTTTAGCATTCACATTCTCAAGATATGTCAATTAACTTTATGCTAGTTAACATTTTCTTTTAAATATGAAATATGGAATATATTTTGATTGGTTCGAAAAACGGTGCCAAGAGAGCTTTGAAACCAATCACCTTGACAAGTTTAATATGATCCCTAGATAGGACGATGCAATCATATCAGTATGTAGATATATGGATACAACACTTCAATTGCCCATTACAACGCCTCTACACGATCCACATTCTAATTGCATCGAACTAGCGTGACGAAGGCAACACCACGAGATGTGGCCGCCTCCCTTTTCAACAGTAAAGGTTTTATTCAATTCGTCGCGTAACGCGTTTTACAATCTTGGTGCAAATTAATATTGTTGTTCTACGCAATATGAATTGTTGGAATGTAGTTAGTTGAATGCAGAGCAGACTTTACGAATCTCCCCGTCCGTTCCTGTTTTCACTCCGATGTTGCTCATCTTAATCATGGCCTTTGTGAAATCGAAATCAAACCTAAAACCAAGGATCCCTCTCACGTTTCCAGCATAGTTCTGGACCACATCTTTGGTGGATTCGTCGCCCCAGAGTCTTTGATCGGATTCAAGGACCACGTTACCGTCTCTGACATTCTTGAAGAAAGACACATCGAATTCCATCTGGCTTCCCTTGTCCAGAGCTACGCGCTTTGACCCGTCGCCACCAGCAGGGCAAAGGGATTGCAGTTGGGTCAGGTATGAAGAGCTTATGGTGGGATCGGCGTTTCCTGTTGCTGTGAAGTTGTAGAGGCGGTAACGGAAGAATTGGCAATCTGATTGCCCAATCGTATGTGCTCCTGCATGTAGTACACACACCACAATAAGCTTTTAGCGCATCTAATAAACAAAACCCTCGTAAACAATCCGCTGAGAATAATTTTACTAATCGGGCATCAATGTTGCTCACCAACAAGAGTGACAAGGTCTTCCGTAGTGAGTCCTTTATCAGCGAATTTCTTTTTCTGGACGATGATGGAATCCACTGGGGTTGGAAGGTTCGCTGTGTCAGAGGAAGACGACACCAATCTGTCTCTCCTACCCGTTGGGACAGACCATGTCGGCCCGTTACTCTGCGTTACATCAGGATGGCATATAGTCATCTTAGCAGAAATAATCCTTCAACCCAAAACCCTAATATAATTTTTAAATTGATGTAAATCGTATGAATGTCAAATTAGAATTAGCAGAAATAATCCTTCAACCCAAAACCCTAATATAATTTATAAATTGATGTAAATCATATGAATGTCAAATTAAAATTGAATATATTTGTTTTAAGATCTCTCTTTATATAAACTAATCTACATCCCCTTAACCCTACATCTATTAAATACGTTTTTATATGTTTTATCACCCTGGTGTCTTATAAATGGGAGCTTAAGATGAAATCATATAAGAAAGATGAATGTAAATGCAGCCAAATACCAACACAACAACATCCCGAGCTGCCAGGGCAAGTATGTCAGCGCATGAAACAACTCCCGGACAAACAGCTTCAAGTTGTTCCTTCACATCCTCGATAACTTCAAATCCACGCAATCCAAGATTGGTCAGCGAGTTTCTCTCAGCAGATGGACAAGTAATCAATATTGATCCATCGCAGCCCTGCATCACAAACCCTTCATTCATGTTAGTTCCAACAAGATTCTCGGATTTACTTCCATCACAGATTCTCATATTTTCCTTCGAGGCAATTAACAAACAATAAAACAACGATCACATGGACGATTCCTGAGAAATTCAAACAAAACGGCTACACGGAGGATTCATGCCTGGACGAAACAATCGTGGAAATAAAGCCTGAGCAGGCCGGCTGCGATTGTATGATCGACATTAAAATACGTTTGAACGGTGGACCTAACGATAGACTCGGCCTTGGGACAGCTGGCAGAGTAAAATCCAACTTTTGTTCCTTGCGCTTCGAGTAAGACGGAGAAGAGGAGAAACCCCAAAGCCACTAGAGCAAAATCCATGATCATGCTTTGCCGCATCATCATGAACGGCAACAATACTCTGCCAAAAGCCATTTACAGATGGCTGATATTAGACGCTGCAAAACTTATGTACTGGTCGGTCCAGCTTGTTTCTTTAAATTGTTCTTGGGCATATTTATAATCTTTTCTTCCTTTCATATTGCAGTTGAATAAAATGTGACACCGTTGTGGTTTGAACGCAGGAAAAAAGAATGAAGACAAACGAGTTGGAAGGGTCCCCGTGCATCGTTGTATTGCATTCAAATTAAATTTCTGAGAACATTTTTTGGGGCCCAAAAGTGTCCATGAATTGATCAGAATCGTATAAACCATCGACCACTCGACCAACTTAACGATGGTTGTTTGCAATAAAAGAATCGAAAGCGTCCATGGGATATGAAGGTGCAGTAAAGGTAACCGAGATGACAAGTGCATAAAGTAGAAAATTATCATTAGAAAGCGTCCATGGGATATGAAGGTGCAGTAAAGGCAATCGAGATGACAAGTGCATAAAGTAGAAAATTATCATTAGTAGCGTTATCTGCGTACGCTAAAGTGGCTAACATTGAAGGGGCAGAAACAAATAACACACAGAAAGAACAAACGGATAATTGTATTGTTGAATCTGATCAACATGATTACATTTGTCTCGTATTTATAGAGGCTTTGGAAGACTCTAGAGCATCGAGTGAGTTCTCGAAGGGAAATATCTCGAACCGTTGGTAGAACTCTCTCTAAGTTTGGTCATTGTTAATAGGTAGAAATTAATATCTCCAACACTCCCCCTAATTTCTACTACTAATTACATCTTATATCAATATTTATAATGCCCAATGCTTCTCTCAAATACTCAAATTGGTCTTGTGCTCATAGCCTTTGCAAGTTTCTCCATTGATCTGCAATGTCTCCTCCTTAACGAATACATGTCTTGGTTAGGTCTTTATCTGAGTTATGTCATTATCTTTAGTTTCTATCTTCATATGGTTGCGCTTCTTTCAACGTGCTTCCATTACAATGCTCACGAACCATCACATCAAGTGGTTTCTTTTTGGCTCACCACAAACCTTGCATGATGGGGAATTTGATTTACACAACACGCACTCACTTGAGTTTCATCCTCAAACATTTTTTTTTGCTTCTTCTTTGTACCTGCATAACATTGAATAATGCTCTAAATTTTGCACCTACAAACAACTGATCATTGATGTCCATATAAAAAGAGATCCATCTACCAAGATACATGGGTACCATCCGCTGTACTCACCAGTTCTCTAGGTATCCTTTTCACGTACATGGTTCATCAATATATTAGACTCCTTTAGTCCTAGCTTGGTCCCAACCAACTCACTTTGAGATTACTTAATCTCACATTCCTCCCCTTAATAGAAGATCTAACTTCTCCAATCACCATCAAACTTAGATACGAGTATACCTACCACCCTCATACCTACCTAGTGGTTAATTCCACAACTTGATGCCACATCCACTCTTTATGCCTAAGAGGGATACACACTACATGATAACTTGCCTTGCCTATGGCTTAACTTTACAACACCTGGGGAATATAGCTTGCCTTGCCTTGCCTATGGCTAAGCTTTACAACATTGGATCAAAAACCTCTTGGGTGTCAGGTACTACCGATCATGCACCCCTTACATCATATATGCATCATTTTATCTCAGGTACAAAAATTCCACATTCTTTACTAAATGCCCAACAAATTACAAGCCCATTATATATGCCCATTTTCATCTCATCATTAAGTATTACATAACTTCATCCAGAGTCTTCTTTGTTCTTTACCTCTTCCAACGAGAGTCTTTCTGCCTTGTCTTTCACCATCCATTTTTTTTCTTCTATCACCCTTTGTCTTCTGCATCATGAGTCTGTCTTGTATGTTTTACACTGCTTCTTGCATCTTGTTTTTCCTTTCAATATACTTTATGGATATGTTTCTTGTTGGAGTTGATCAAGATCCAACAAGACAACCTATAACATTGGATTGGAAAACTTAATTGATGCACCACTTGCCATGTTTTTACATCACTTAACATTTGATTTGGACTCAACTTTTGACGAGTTTAACAAACAGACTCTCACTTTAACTTTAACTTTAACTTTAACTAGCACTCATTTTGAGTCTTATTGAGATTAATGTATTTACATTTCAAGACTCCTTTTCACAAAGATTTTAGACTCATTCAAAGACTCAGTCACTTCACCTTGACCTTCCTAACCTCTTACAACTTGACTCATGTTCCTCTTGACAAGAGGAAATCCTACATGAACATTCCAAATAACTTCTCTATATACTCAATGCCCTTTTACAATTCCAAAGAAGGACTTTTTACATACACAAGACCTTTGTGTACCCTTCTAGTCACCATTTGAAACAATACTTACAACAATTTAAGGTGTCTAATGTGAACCTATCTTTCACATTCATTAGTAAAAGGAGTTTCCGGTACCACGAAACATGCACCCTTTTAGCCCCCCTTTGTTTTTTTTTTGGCCCCTTTTAACATATTTTCAATATATGTATATGACCATAAAGACAACCTTTCTCCCTTTGTTCAACACTTTTTGCTCATGCTAACTTCCGCAATAGACAAATGGTAGTATTTTCAAACTAATGGAAGTTCAATAGCTTAACTATTTAGTCCTATTGCAAACAGAATATGAACTCTCCCTATTACAACCTTTTACAATCTCTTTTGCATATATTGGGGGTATTTCTTGACAATGTCTTCGAAACCGATTTGGGATCTGATAGAAAAAACCTTTCAAATAGATAAAAAAATTATAATTTACCAATGTTAGTAGGCCTCAACTTCATTAGAGCACAACGCCATTGAAATTTGAACCTGCACCCAAACTCTCTTGAGATTCCCCCATCTCGCTGATCAAAGTCCAACAAACCCTTGTAATGGGTTTGGCCTCTCCTATGCACGAACCTATTGCCGAAGGGATGCCTTTCTTACTGATATTTTTCTTCACAAAATTTTCCATGGCCGACTGTTAGTCGAAAATGATCCCACTGACATTGTATCATAATATGGTCGATGCCATGGATTCTGGCGCCCACATCAAATCGTTGCCTGCAATGCCGAGGGTTTGCAGCTCGCAGTGTTCTCGAACTTCTCACGAACTGAACCATTGATACATGCCCTCCTCCAAGAACTATGTGACTGATTGCATCACCCCACACACTTCTAGTGGGTTAATTCTTCCATGGGGAAACCAACAACAATGACTCTCTTGGTGGCTTCTATGCCCACATAAATTCTCCCCCACTCATATATGCATCGTTGGGCATTGTGGGCGACTCCTCTCAGGATCCTGGTTCCTCCCATGAGGGAGTGAGGCCCAGATCCAATCTCTGATACCAAATGAAGGGGCAGAAACAAATAACACACAGAGAGAACAATCAAATAATTGTATTGTTGAATCTGATCAACACGATTACATTTGCCTCGTATTTATAGAGGCTTTGGAAGACTCTACAACATTGAGTGAGTACTCAGAGGGAAATATCTAGAACCGTCGGTGGATGTCGATGGAACTCCCTCGAAGTTTGGTGGTTGTTGGTAGGTAGAAATTAATACCTCCAACAGATATCAGAAAACAAAAGTATCGTCTCAAAAATAATTAGATACTTATTCGATGTAATTTTCAAGTTAGATTAGGACTCTTGTGATCTTAAATACCGACTCAGGTCCCACTTGGTTGACCATTCGATCAAGTCGAGGAAGAGCAGCCACATAAATGGATCCAACAGGTTGCTTTTCCTTGAAGGAAAGCACATAGAAAAATACAAGTCTTAAGCAATATCATGTGTATAGCAGTTGAATTAGTTGAATAGAGAGAAGAAAAATACAAGTCTTAAGCCATATCATTTGTATAACAGTTGAATAGAGAAAATAGCATTTAAAGTTGTTAATTTGATAAGTAGAGAGAAATATGAAATATGAGGAAAAATACTAGAAAACTTATTGTAACATGGTTTTCCTTTTCATTATTAATTAGATATTTTATTGTAGAGATTTAGCAATCATGGAGGTTTGATATAGTGAAAACTAACAACTTTCCATAAATAGTTCCATAAATAGAAAACGATCAAATCAACTAATCATCCAACTAACTAATCTATGCATACTCGCTAAATAGGATAGATTATATGTTTTAACACTCCCCCTTAATCTCAAGTGTTACATTCTTGAGCACTGACAATGTCTAAGAGTTGTCTCTGGAACTCAAAAACAATTCTTCCGAATGGTTTGGTGAATATATATGTTGACTAATCTCTAGATCCACAAGATTGAAGAGAAAAGTCACCATTGTTGATAAGCTTGCTAATGAAGTGATATTGTGTTCCAATGTGTTTGTTTTTTCAGTGAAACAAGTGGTTTTTGGACAATTCAATTGCTAAATTGTTGTCATAGAAAATACAAGTTGGCTCCTTATCCACATGTGCAAGATCTTTCAAGGGTCTTCTTAGCCATACTGCATGGAATGATTTTGTAGTAGTTGCTACATATTTTTCTTCTGTAGAAGATATTGAGACAATAGGTTGCTTCTTAGAAGCCCATGAGAACAAATTTGTGCCTAAATGAAAAGCATATCTTGAGGTGATTTTCCTATCATCAATGCTACCAACAATGTCATTGTGTGTGTATCCTGTAAGTGTGTTGTCTTTAGAAGGTGTGTACCACAATCCATAATTAGTTGTACCTGCAATATACCGTAAAATTATTTTTCCATCTTTCCAATGAGAGTCCTTGGGAGATTCCATAAATATGGAAATGAAATTAAATTCATACATAATATCAGGTCTAGTTGCACTAGGGTACATAAGGTTTCCTACAAGCCTCTTATATAGTGTTGAATCAATTGTGTCCATTATCATGTTTGCTCAATTTTTTTCCTGTTATAATAGGTGTTTTTGTTGGTTTGCATTTGTCCATCATGAACCTCTTTAAGGTATCCGTAACATAATTTTGTTGACATATGAAAATGACTTGAGTGGATTACTTAACTTCAATTCCCAAAAAGTACTTCATTAGACCAAGGTCTGTCATCTCAAACTCTCTTTTCATGGTATCTTTGAAATCATCTAACATTAGATTACCAATATATATCATATCATCAACATAAAGAGAAACTCTACGAATTTTACTTTGTTGATTTGATTTGGTATAAAGTGTGGGCTCATTACTTCCCCTACTGAAGAGTCAATTCGACTGTACCAAGATCTTAGAGCTTGATTCAATCCATAAAAGGATTTCTTTAGCTTTTACACTTTGTACTATTGGCTTTTTACTTGAAATCCTAGTGGTTGATCTACATACACCTCTTTTTTTTTATTTTCATTCAAAAAGGATGACTTCACATCCATTTGGTAAATTGGGAATTTGTTTTGGATTGCAATGGCTATCACAACTCTAATAATATCCAAACTTTCTACTAGGGCAAAGGTCTCACCATAGTCAATACCGGGTTGCTAAGAAAACCCTTTGGCAGCCAACATTGCCTTATATTTCTCTATCTTACCTTTTTCATTCAGTTTTGTCTTATAAACCCACTTAACACCAATGTTGGTTTTATCTACCGAGAGATCAACAAGATACTATGTCTCATTCCTTTCAATAGCTTCAATCTCTTCATTCATGGCCTATACCCAATGTTCTTCTTTCATTGCCTCTTCAAAATAAGTAGGTCGATAGGAAAATAAGGCAAAGTGAGCTTGTTGATCCATGTCATCCAACTACTCATGGATTTCCCTCAAGCTCCTTAATTTCTGATTTCTCACAGAGCCTATTGAATCACTACTCAAAGAAGAATTATTTTTAGTCTATTCTTCTTGTCTTTGCACTTGTAACCTTGGAAGTCTTAGTGGAGGTACTTGTTTTCCTAAGCTTTCCACATGTTCATATATTTTGAGTAATGAATTTTGGCTGTCCATTGTTTCATTTTCTTGGTCACTCTAGTATTTCCCTCCAAGAATTTTAAATCTCTACTCATAAAAAATTTCTTGGTGACTAGATTATACAATTTATAGACTTTGGATTGTTCATTGTACCCAATGAAAATGCACTTTTCGCTCTTGCTATCAAGTTTCCTTCTTAGATATTTTGAGACATGTGCATAATATGTACAACAAAAAATTATGAAGTGAGAGAAACTTGAATTCGTGTCACTCCATGCTTCTTGAGGAACTTTGTCTTTCACACTTTTTGTTGGAGATTTGTTCAGTATGTAGACTTAACAAGCAACAACTTCAGCCCAAAAATCATTAGACATATTTTTAGCTTTGTTCATGCTCCTTGCCATGTTCATGATGGTATGATTCTTTCTTTGAACGAATTCATTCTGTTGCAGAGTATATCTGGTGGTGAACTACCTTTTGATTCCTCGTTCTCTACAAAAAATTGCAAAATCCTTTGAGTCACACTCTCCTTGTCCATCTGACCTGAGTGAATTTGACATATTTGCCACTCTGTTTTTCTGCTACAACTTTAAATTCTTTGAAATTTGTGAATGTATCAGATTTGTTTTTGAGGAATTATACCCAAAATTTCTTGTTAAAATCATCAATGAATGTTATAAAATGAAAACATCCACCAATGGACTGAATTTACATGGGTCCACATAGATCAATGTGAACTAGTTCTAGATTCTCTTTGGCTCTGTAGGATGCTATCGAAAATTTTTCTCTTTGATGTTTTCGAAGAATGAAACTTTCACAAAGGTTAGTTTATTCATTCAATATAGGAAAATCCCTTAACCATTGACTATTTTTGCAAGAGACTAAGAATCCTAAAAGGTAGGTGACCATACCTAATATGCCACACTCAAGTCTCATCTATGCTTGGGACATTTTGTGCATATGACTGTAACATGTTTACACTTCTCAAATTCAATGTGAACATTCTATTCTTGGCCATTTGAATCTTTGCAACAAGTCTTCTACTAGGTGGCTTATCTAAGATTGTGCATGTGGAGTACTTGAATATAGGATCATAACCATTTTGACTCAATTGTCCTATACTTATTATATTATGTCTAAGATTGGGTACATAGAAGACATCAATAATGTCTTTCTTCTCATTTTTCTTGGTTAATACTCACTCAATACCTTTTCCTAAGGCCTTGACATGATACTCATCTCCTGAAGTAATTTCATATTGAGTATAACTATTAATGCTAGGAAACAACATTTTGTTACCTATCATGTGATTGTTGCAACCACTATCCAACAACCAAAGATCCTTGTTGTGATCTTCTTTAATGATTTGACATGAAATAAAAATTGTCTCATATGTCCCTTCTATAATATTGGAGATATTATCTCTTCCCTTGTTCATATCTAACTGTTTCTTTCTGCATTTACTTTCACAGTGACCATATTTTCTGCAGTAGTGACATTGGACTTTAGATTTGTTTGTCCATCTTCTGTCTCTCCCCTTATGATTCTGACAGTATTTAGTATGATTTGATTGTTCTGTCTGTTCTGGTGTTGTTCTTCTTTCTGCTTGATAGATGCCTCTGCCACTTTGACCTCTATCTCTAGTTCCCCTGCCTATGCCTCTACCAATGAATGCCTGAGCCTTGAAGGCATGTTCCAAGGATTCCTCTTCCATGTTGATTCTTGATTCATGGGACAAAAGAGAACCCATCAATTGTTTGACTGTCAGTTTTCTCGATAGATATTTGGACTCTTCTTTGGCAATGACAACCATTTCAAATTTCTTAAGTAGAATTCTGAGAACTTTTTCAACAATTTTCTTCTCTCCATGGATCCTAAGTTCATTCACAAATCCCGTCACTTTGGTCATGAACTAGTCAATGTTCTCTACCTCTTTCATCTTCAAGTTTTCAAACTCTCTCCTTAGGATTTGAAGCTTCACAATATTCACTTTGTCATTACCTTGACATGCTAATTTAAAGTATATCCCATGATTTCTTTGCACTAGATGCTCTTGTTATCTTGGATGGGAGGATTTCATTGTTTCCCTCTGGGAAAGTGAAATAAAAATGAATGCTTGGAAGCATCTTCCTACTGCTTGGAGGACTACATTACAACTGGTCATCTTCAACAAACTAGGGAGGAGGTATTTCACTTGGAATATTTTGTTATGTTTCTATTTAAATGTTTTAATCATAAAGTTAACTTCTTATTTATCTTGGACTCTTATTTAGATTCATATATTTGTATTCAAATTTGAAATATTTAGTACAAAAAAAATTGTAAAAGAGTTATGAATATATTTTAGGTTATTTGTAGGTTATTCCATGTATGAAAGCATAAAATTTTGTTTACACTTAAATCATATGTTTAAGTTAGAAAATATTATTTCATAGTACCCCATGAAGAGGTGTTGCACTGAGTACTACTCTATCATGAGCATGCTTAACTACAAAGTTCTAATGGGATCCACTACATTAATGTTATGTTGTAGGAATGTACATAACACCACTAGGAAATCATTACATCATGTCTATAAATAACAAATGAATATGAAATTACATTCGATTCCCCATAAAAATGGTGAATATCATGGTTTATCAAAACCATAGGATTGAAATGATGATTCAGTGGAAAAGGTGGATGGCCACCGAGATCCACCTAGATCATTCCTCCCCCCTTAAGATGTAATGGTCCCCATTGCGTCAAGTTCCCTTGGGAGATGGGGAAATTTCTGCTAAATCTAAACCATGGTGAGTCACTTTCCTTGTTGAAGTAGATGTATTTCTTGTACTTTTCATATGGAAGGATGTCATGAACCTATTGGACATGTTGGATCCATTCAATAGATCTAGATGTAGGATCTTCCTTGGTGTGAGTGTAGAAGGACTCTATCGGTTAAGATGTAGCAAGAAGAGATATATTAATGGGGGATAATGGTTGGAATCCCAAGCACACCTAAACATGGCCATGGCCAATAGAGCTATAATGAACATATGGAAGAATCTCATTATGTCTGTGCTCCTCTAGAATGAAGAGGGAAACATTTGTGGTTTGAAAGATTAATTTGCGGCATTTTGTTTCCAAGATAGATGAATTGGTAGTAATCAAAGCTACCTTTGGTACCCTATAAAGCTAACCTCCCAGAGTAACAATGACATTGTGGGGTCGATACTCATAAATAACATGACGTTTCCACATATATAATTGTCCTAAAATAACATCACAAACTTCAAGTGTGGCATCATCACATACTACCTCATCCTTGAAGGGATTGATTCCATAGTACATGCGACATTGTTGGCTAACACAGATGCCTCGGCCCCGACTCAACAATATGATGGTGTATGGTTGGGGGTGTGGCATTGTTGGAAGCTTTAATCCCTTGACAACCTCGGCTGATATGAGGTTCTTCTGACTCCCAATGTCAACAATGAAATGAAGTGGGGTCCCCTTTACCCACATCTGCGAGTGGAAGATGAGCTCCCCCTCCTCAAGCTCCTCTAGTTCTTTTGGCTGTATTGTTGTGGCCAGGATGGTAGCAGTGGGTTCTGCATCGATGATTCATTTCTGTTTATTGTGCTCTGAATCAAAGTCCAAGTCAAGTTCTGATTCTTTTTCTTTGATATCAACCACCAATGATTGTTTCGAGCGACATTCATTGGTGTTGTTCTAGGGGATTTTGTGGAACTCACACCACTTTCTGGTGTCTTTCTTAAACTTCCAATTACCCTTCTTTTCATATGTCTTAGAGTGGCTCTCTTGAGGCTTTCCTTCCTTTTTTATATGTCCTTCGTTATGTGATTTACGGTTTCCTTTTCCATGCTTTTGTTGTGGCATATTTTCAAACCCGAATTCCCGCTTACTCTGCTGCTTGAAATTTTCATCGATTTTGACTACATATCGATAAGCAACTCCCAGTGAGGATATGTCCAATAAATCCATCTCTTTTTGGATGTACTTGTGCATACCACTGCAATACTTCAAGACCATGTGCTACTTAGAGTATTTGATACCCAATTTTGAGCATAAGGTATAAAATATGTTAGTGTACTCTCACACCGTTCAGTCTCTTTTTTGATGCAATGTCATCCATTTTATGTACTGGTCATCATAGTTTATGACACGGTAGAACTCTTCCTTTATGGAATCTACAAAGGCAACCCAAGTGGGTTCTCTTTCGAATGGTGTAGATTCACTTGCGATGTACATCTCCCAATAACCTTGCCACCAAGCTCTGACATGGGTAATGGATTTAAGGAGCGTGAAGGTGATATTTTCACTATTAGAATTTTTTTGGATAGAGTAATAACCTTCTAGCAGATTCAACTATTTTTCTAGAGAATTTGCATTTATTTGGCCTTCAAATAAGGGGATATCAAAATTGACTTGTACCTTGAAGGGTGTCACACCTCTGAAATGAATTCTTTTCAATGATACCTCGACTACTTCCATTAATAGTCTCTGAAGGATTTGAGTGAAGTTGTCCATCATATCTCATTCCTTTTTAACATGAGGGATTCCTCAAGAAACATCTTGAAAGGATCTGTTGCTCTGTCATCTCTCTTTTATTATTACATGGGACATTTCTTAGGATGGTGAGAAAGGCTGTCCTCAACTGAAACTAGCTTGAGACCCAACTCTCTATACCATGACCTCATTGAGGACCTGCTTTGATAAATGACAAGGAGCATACTGCTCTGATACCATTGATTTGGATTATTTTGAGAACAACATGAAGACATAAATATAGTAGAGATATAACAAGGAAATACACAAAGATATTGCATGAAATACAAAAATATAGTGAAAACCAACTTCTATTAATGAATAAGAGATAAAAACATTATAGAACAAAAAATGGCAAAATGGGGTAGATTATCTCTCAAAAGAAAGAGATGTTGGCTACACTTCATTCGCAAGAAACTTTACATCACACTCCATTGCATGCTTAAAGGGCCTCCTTCACCTCAATTATATATGAGAGAGTGAGAGGAGAACCATTCCCATGATGCACGTGGGATAAACTGGTATAAATTTATAAAATGTCTTAGGCATGTAAGACACTAGGAATTCCCATGAGGTCACCCATCCCAGTACTACTCTATCTTGAGCATGCTTAACTACAAAGTTCTAATGGGATCCGCCGCATTAATGATATGTTGTAGGCATGTACATAATACCACTAGGAAATCATTACACGATATATGTAAGTAACAAATGAAGATAACATTATATTTCATTCCCCATCAAAAGGGTGAATATCATGGTTTAACAAAACCATAGGCTTGAAATGTTGATTCAGTGGAAAATGTGGATGGCCACTGAGATCCACTTGGATCAATGTGAATAGTAGCGTTGCAATGTGACACATTGCAATGTGATGCACATATCGTGACCTCACAATGTGACAAACATTTCCAAACGTCCCAATATGATGAACACAACCCATTTTCCCAATGTGATGTACATAACCCAATGTGGCAATGTGAGAAACATAGACCAACATTGCAACACGATGACCATTTCTTGATGTCGCAATGTGACAAACATAACCTGATGTCTCAATGAGAGGAACATAACTAGATGTCGCAATGTGATTCAAACAAAACCTAATGTCGCAATGTGATGAACACAACCTCATGTTGCAATGTGAAAAACAAAACCTAATCAACATTGTAATGTGATAGTGCCATAGTAAACCATGGTTAAACATAATTAACATGGCCCACCATAATCAACTCCATAAGGTCTACAAAGGTCAGCCAAGGGCATGGTTAATAATAGTTAACCCAAATCAACCATAGTCAACCTCGGTCAACCATAGTCAACCATGGTGATGGTTAACCTTAGTCAACCATGGTGAAGGTTGCAATGTGACAAACATAAATTGGCTATGTGAATAGTAACGTCACAATGTGACGAACATAAACAAACTTAGCATTGGGGTGAACATAGCTATGTCGTCACAATGTGATGAACATATCCCCACGTTGCAATGTGATGCACATATCTTGATGTCACAATGTGACAAACAGTTCTAAATGTCCCAATCTGATCAACCATAGTCAACAATGGTCATGGTCAACCATAGTCCACCATGGTCAACTATGATCAACCATACTGAACTTTGGTCCACATCAAGCTCATTCATGGTTAACGATAGTCAACCATGGTTAAGGTCAACCATAGTAAACCATACTCTTCATCATGGTCAACAATAGTAAACCATATTTAAGCTAATGGTCAACCATAGTCATAGTTAAGGTCAAACATGGTGAATGCCATCCATAGTCATGATCAACCATGGTCATCTATGGAAAACAATTGTCAAACATAGTAACCATTATCAACCACAGTCAACCATGGTCATGGGAAACCAAGGTTAACCATAGAGAAGGTCATGCTCAACCATGGTCAACCGTAGTAAACCAAAGTCAACCAAGGTCTACCAATGTTAACAATGGTCGTAGTCAATCTCATGGACAACAATTTCCAACCATGGTTAAGCATTGTCAACCATGGTGAACCATAGTTAAGGTCAATCACATTCAACCATGGTCATGGTCATGCTCAACGATTGTCAACCATAGTCAACCAAAGTCAACCAAGGTCAACCATTCTTTATTAATTTATTAATTAATAATACTTTAATACTTTATTAATGTATTAATACTTTAATAATGTATTCTTCATGTATTACTTTATTATGGTATTATTGTTTTATTAACCTAATTCCATAATATATTAATACTTTACCAATGTATTAGTTAATTAACACATTACATTATTAATGTATTAATTAATTAATACTTTAACACATTAATGTATTTATGTATTAATACAAAAATTAATTGACCATTAATATATTAGCACATTAATACATTAATTAATTGACCATTAATGTATTATCACATTAATACATTAATATTTTAGTACATCAATGTATTAATACATTAATATTTTAGTACATCAATGTATTAATACATTATTAATGTATTAATTAATTAATACAATAATACCTTTGTACATTAATGTACTCTCACATCAATACATTAATATAGTAATATTTTAGGACATCAATATATAAATACATTAAATTGATATATTAAAAAAAGACTAAGTATAAATTAAAAATAAATTTTCAATATATTTGTATTGAAAATTTATATAAAAATATTTTTTCATGTATATGTATTTATTAAAATTACAAAGATACATCTTTTATGTGTAATTTTTTAAATTAAAAATATTTTTTTAA
>JZKD02S0209199.1:1026310-1072056 GCA_000966675.3 Picea glauca
AGTAGTTGACACATGATTGGTACATACTTGGTACATGGTTGGATGCACTTGTTTATGGTACAGGTCGATTACAGGTTGGTGCATGGTTGATGCACTTGTTTATGGTACAAGTTGATTACAGGTTGGTGCATGGATGATGCACTTGTTTAAGGTACATGTTGATTACAGGTTGAGGTACAGGTTGATGCATGGTTGATGGACTTATTTATGGTACAGGTTGATTACAGGTTGGTGCATGGTTGATGCACTTGTTTATGGTACAAGTTGATTACAGGTTGAGGTACAAGTTGATGCATGGTTCAGATTTATTAGTACAGGTTTACAACAGTATATTTCACAGTGATAGTGGTTCCATCCTTCTATTTCTACTTCAAGGTGGCAGGATGGGCAAGGATAGGTGGTTGTAGCCACTTTTTGGTTGTAGACGGAGAACATAGGGGGTTGTAGCCTCCTTATGGATGTAGCCAGAGAATTGGGGAGTTGGAGCTTCCCTTAGGTTGTATCCTGAGAAACTAGGGGGTTGGAGCCTCCTTCCATTTGCAACTGGAAAACAAAGGAAGTTGGTTCTTCCAATGAATGTAATTCTTCAAGACATATAAGAAAAAGCATTCCATGGTTTTCTACCGATTTGGGTTTCCACGTAAAACACCGGTGTACTGTGTATGTGTATGATTGTTCATTTGTTCATTGCTTATATACTTTGCAGTTATTGGATGATAATTCTTCATTGATATAACACTTGGATTATATGGTTAGAAGGGATTAAATTGCTCTATTATTGATTCACCCCCCCCTCTCAGTAATCCAACAGAAAAATGACCTTGAATTTCATGGAGTGAAGTACTAACCTTGTCAATAAGATTTGAATTTTAATAATCTTTAATTTCATGGAGTGTTGTGAATACACTAATCTATATGTTTTCCACTTATGCTTTTAGGTTCAATATCAACCAAATTTTTTTAGAGTTGGAGAAATTGGACTTCAATATTATGCAATGCATACATCAGAAAGAGATGCAATGTATCTCAAGGTGGTTTAGTATTAGACATTCCGATAGGATAGATTATGTATCTAATTATTAATTTAGTAAAATTGATAGATTATGTAAAATATATTACTTCTGGATTTAGTGACTCACATCTATCATAGCTGGTGGATAGACTCACATCCACGACAACTAGATTTCTATCAGAAACGTCATGTGGAGCTTTACTTTTGGGTGGTTCTAGCAACATTTGAGGCCCAGTTTTCTACCAGCAGAATCACCTTCACAAAAATTTATACACTCTGTACTGTTATAGATGACCTATATGATAGTCACAGAACATTGGATGAACTCAAAATCTTCACAGAGGGAGTGAGTAGGTGAAGTCAAATTAAAATTATAGCGACTATATGTAAAAATTGGTTGCGATCCAGTCATTCGTAGTTTCTGAGCATATTCAAATTATGTCATGAGCCAGTAACATTGTGTTATCTTCTATGTAACAGGAATATTTTTCTTTTAAATAAAAATCTTGTATTATTTTTTGTGCCATTTTCAGATGGGATATTTCATCAATAGGCAGCCTTCCAGACTACATCAAAAAAATATTTGAGTTCTTCATGAAGACATCTAATGAATGGAAAGCTAAAGTTGAAAAAAGACAAGGGTGGGATATGGCAGTGTACATAGGGAAAAATGGGGTATGTACAATTTATGTTTACAGACAACTAGGGAAAACATATTTCTTTTGTTCTTGGTGAAAAACATTGTTCATATTCTTAGCAAATCAATGAATGTATTTGACTGGTTGCTCCATGTTCAGTGGGAGCGATACCTTGAATCTTATCTGCAATAAGCATAATGTATAGCGACTGGATATGTCCCCTTGATTGATGAGTACTTGAATATTGGGCATGCTAGTTCAGGGATGTCTGTGTCAAATTATGTCCCCTCTGAATATTTGAGCTTATTACAATTTCTTAATAGGAGAAATAATTTTTTCCATAGAAAATAGGAGAAATAATTATGTCTCAAGGATGTACGAAGAATCATATGTACATTGGGTTTGCATGGAATTATATTCCGAATATAGCCATATATGATGTTTATCTAGTTATTTGAGTGTGTATATATGTTTATCAAAATGTAGAATCTTAATTTGTTGACTTACAAGTGAAAGAGTTTTGAAATTTCTTTTACATGGCTTGCCATATCCAACTTAAAATATTTTCTAGCTAAGAGATTAATTTCATTAAATTTGTACTGGACAAATAAATAAGAACAACTAAGAAATTGTGAATTACAATTTCAAAAATCTGATTTTTGGTTTATCTAAAGTAGAAAACTTGATTCCAAAAGTATGAATATTGTTTTTAAAAGTATAATTTTTTATTCTGAAAGTGTGAATTTCAAATATTTATTATTATAAAAATGTGAGTTTTCATTAGGAAAGTGTCAATTTGGATTCTAAAAGATTGAATATAGAATTCCTACTATGTATATTTAGATTTTAATAAATATACATGTATATCTAGGATTAGTGTACACCTTTTTAATTTTTTTATGCTCATTCATAATATCATTATGACATGCATCCCTAACTATATCAAAATTGAATATATGCAACAAAATAAAAATTAGTGATGATAATCATTGCATTACAAAGTTGCACTTATTCATAAATATTTAAGGAAATATACAATAAGGTTCCATATAAACAAAATGATTACCAATCACTCATTTTTACCAACTTACCTTAAATTCAAACACTATTACTTGTTTATTATGACAAGCGCTATAACTTGTTTATTAGGAAAAAATTATTCACAAAATCCACATCCAAGTCTAGGAGAGAAGAGAGAAATTGGCATTCAATAGTTTAATCTACGAAAAATTATAGTTATTAATTAAAATCAACAACTAATTTATGTGTTATTACATGATAGAGTCATTGAAATTTAATGAAAAGTACATAAGTTCACGATTCAAACAAAGTCTCATTCATTGGAATCACCCTCAATCTCTCCATTATGATCAACAAGTTTTTTTTTATGAAAGTGTGAATTTAAAATATTTTTTATTCTAAAAGTGTGACTTTTGATTGAGAAAATGTCAATTTGAATTCCAAAAGTGTTAATATAAAATTCGTACAACCTGTATTTAGATTTGATAAATATACATGTATATCTAGAATTAATGTACAACATTTTGTTTTTTTACATGCATTCATAATATCATTATGACATGCATTGCTAAATATATCAAAATTGAAGACATGCAAAAAAATAAAAATAAGTGATGACAATCATTACATTACAAAGTTTCACTTATTCATAAATATTTAAGGCAATGTACAATAAGGTTCCATATAAACAAGATGATGACCATGTGCAATTCGTTTTTACCAACATACTCACCTTAAATGCAAACACTATAACTTTTTTATTATGAAAAAATTCTTCACAAAATTCACATCCCACTCCATGACAGAGGAGATAAATTACAGTTCTTAATTAAACTATTAATTTATGAGTTATTACATGTCATGCCAAGAGTGGGAAGAAATCATAACTCCACGAGATGATTATTCCATTAGCTTGAAGCTCAATAAATATATAAAATACAATTGTTCTTCTTCTCCATTGTACGAATCTTCCTATCACCTATGGCACTTCATATGTACATTACTTTTACAAAGACTGAAATCCTAAGGATTACATGTCCAACATTTCCCCCCTTAATCTGAAGGGGTGTGTGTGAGTGCAAACATCATTCTGAACTTCTCATTTTTTTCTCTTCCAATCGTTTTGGTGAAGATGTCTGCAATTTGCTCATTTGTGGAACAATGTCTCAAGTGAATAGTCTTGGCCTCTACATGATATTGAATTAGGTGATACTTTGTGTTGATGTTCTTAGTTAAATCATGGAATCTAGGACTCTTGGCCAACTTGATTTCAAAAGTATTTTCAAGTAGAAGAGGAGTAGAATTCACTTGGTTCTCTTCCAAATAATCAATTGTTTTCTTGAGCCACACAATCTCCTTTTTCACTTCTGCAACTGCCACATATTTTTCCTCTATTTTGGAATTTGCTGGAACTAACTGTTTGTGTGATCTCCAGGAGACAGTTGTTGATCCAAAACTCATGAGATACCCTAAATTTGATACTCCAGTTTCTTTATCCCCAACAAATTCTGAATCCGAATATTCGATTAGGTTGAAGTCATCCACCTTAGAGTACCTGAGTCCAAAATCTTCAGTTCCTTTAAATTATTTAAGAACTCTTTTTGCAGCAGACCAATGTCCTTCACAAGGATTTTTCATGAACCTATAAAGAATCCCCACAACAAATTAAATGTTTGGTCTGGTAGTAGGAAGATAGATAATACGTCCCACGAATTTTCTATACTTGGTTGCATCCTCAAATTTATTCCCTTCTTTTGATGTGAGTTTAAAATTCTGGTCCATTGGAGTAGAAACATGATTGCACTTGGTCACGCCAAACTTGTTCAAAAGTGTTTCAATGTATTTCTTCTAGGAGATGCATATGTACCTTGGATTTTGAATCACTACAAGCCCAAAAAGTAGTGTAGATGTACCAAATATGTCATCTTGAATCCTTTCTTCAACTCTTTCTTTATGGATGCAATGTAGATCTCATTGTTCCCTTTTATCAACATATCATATACATATACTACAATATATACTATATTCTTTCCAACTTTATTGACAAACAAAGTTGCATCGTCAATATTGAATGCTTGAAATTTAATTTCAGAAGATTCTCAATTAACTTTTCTTACCATTCTCGTGATGCTTGTTTCAAGCCATATAAGGATTTGATGAGATTGAATACCTTATGTTTTTTTCCCTTCACAAAAAATCCTTCTAGTTGAGACATGAACACATTCTCTTTCAAGTATCCATTCAAGAAAGAAATCTTCACATCCATTTGATGAATTTTCCATAAATTTTGTGCTAGCATGGAAAATAGAGTGTGGATGGTATCCCATTTTGTTGTGGGGGAAAAGGTATCCTTATAATAAATACCTTATTTTTGTGCAAATCATTTTTCCACGATCCTTTCTGTGTGCATGTCATGTGAGCCATATGATCTATACTTCTTCTTGAGTACCCACTTGCTCCAATCAATTTGGTTCCAAATGGAGGATCCACCAACTTCCATCTCCCATTTTGTATGAGAGAATCATATTCCTTTTGCATGGCTTCTTTCCATTCATCATGAGAAACAATTGATTTAAAGGAAGTCAACTCAGTATTAGTATTTAAATTCAATTTAAAATCGTATGAAACATCCATGTGATATATATCATATGAGTTTGAATTATATACATTACCTCCATCTTGTTTTGAGGAAAATTTGTTTCCTGTCTTCCCGACCTCATCACGATGAACACATTCAAGAGTTTTTGTGAGCCATTTTGGTTGACTTTTATGAGATCATCCTAGTTTCTCAATTGATTGAGACGATGCTAAGTTCTCATCAAGCCTCATCTTTTCAATCCTCTCGATCACATCATCCAACTAAACTTTAGGTTTTGATGAACTGGAAAGAACTTATTCATGAGGAGAAGACGGCGCTTTAAAAAGAGATTATAGAGATTGACGCAAAATAGGGATCCCCCCTTCAACATTTGGAATCTCATCATAAAATTAATGATATATCTTTATGCGAGTGAATCTATCTAGGTGATCAAGTTGCCTCTCAACAATTTTGTCTTTCTAGGAGGATTCAACAAATATCACATCTTTGGAAAGGACAAATTTCTTGTTTGTATCATTATAAAGATGATACCCCTTGGTGGTATTTGATTATCCAAAGACGATTCACTTTTGACTCCTTTCATAAATCTTGTTGCTTTGATCCTTAGGAATCAAGGCATAGCAGGTGGAACCAAATACCTTGAGATGCATCACCAATGGAATGTGGCCATACCACATTTCATATGGAGTCTTGTTTTTAAGAGCATGATATGGACACATGTTTTTGACATAAACTTCACATAGAACTACATCAACCCAAAACATGAGTTTAACATTCTTGAAAAACATCATGGAACGAACCATAATTAGGAGTGTCATGTTCATTTTTTCAAACACACTATTTTATTAGGGATTCTATGGAAATGTGGTTTCATGTTGGATCCCATGTTAGCAAAGGTAGCTTTCAAATTCCATTATTAGTGTGAAGAGATACAGTGCGAGACTAAGCTTCATTTTGAATCCATACATAAAAAAAATTAAATGTTTCAAAAATTGTGATTAATCTTTAAACAAGTACACCCAATATATTTCCATGTAATCATAAATAAAATTGATGATATATTTTTTTTCATTTGCAGAAGGAACATGCATAGGGACACACAAATAAAAATGAATTGGTTCAATTTTTCTACATGCTATGGAAGTAGAATCATGAAAGGGTTGTTTTCTATGTTTTCCAAGGATACAAGCATCACATTGCTTCAATTTCCTAGGAATAGTAGGAAAACCAAAAAATCCACTCTTTCTCAACAAACGAAGACTAACATAATTAATATCGCCAAATCTAGCATGCCACAAAAGGCTATATGGTATTATACTTGAGTCATGATGAGAGAGGTATGAAAACGTTTGTTTATGGGAAGCTATTCCATTCAACTTCATCAATCTTCCACCTCTCATTCTGGTCATAACAAGCATGTTATCAGAATCCTTCCTTATCTCAACTTTTTGACCAAACATATGAACATAGTGGCCTTGTTGTTTGATGTGCAGAAGGGACAAAAAGCTTCTTTGCAACTGATGAATATAGAGTACATCGTGTATAAGAAAATGCAGCAGACCATGAAACTTAAACCTAATGGTGCCCATTCTCGAAGGTTTGAGATTGGACGTGTCTACAAAACACATTATGCCATCTATAGTGTCATCGAAATCTTTCAAGAAATCTCTTTGAAATGTCATGTGAGAGGTTAGGCCTATGTCAAGAAGAAATTCATCTCCCTAAGAAGCAAATGAAGTATTAAATATGTCTTCAGTTACTCCTATATTACAATAGGAAACAACATAATGAACATGTTCTTGTAGGTGAAAGAGTTTTCAAATTCCTTTTACATGTTGGAAGATGGCTCTTCATATCCAACTTAAATATTTTCTAGATAAGAGATAATTTCATTAAATTTTGACTAATAAGTAAGAATGACTAAAAAATTGTGAATTACAATTTCAAAAATGTTATTATTGGTGTAGCTAAAGTGGAAAATTTGATTCTAAAAGTGTGAATATTAGTTTTCAAAAGTGTAATTTTTTATTCTGAAAGTGTGAATTTCAAATATTTATTATTCTAAAAGTGTGATTTTTGATTAGGAAAGTGTAAATTAGGATTCCAAAAGCATCGATAAAAAATTCATACTATGTATATAGATTTTAATAAATATACATGTATATCTAGGATTATTGTACAACATTTTATTTTTTTATGCTCATTCACAAAATCATTATGACATGCATTACTAAATATATCAAAATTGAAGATATGAAACAAAATAAAAATTAGTGATGACAATCATTGCATTACAAAGTTCCACTTATTCATAAAGATTTAATGCAATGTACAATAAGGTTCCATATAAACAAAATGATAACTATGAGACACTCATTTTTACCAACTTCCTCACCTTAAATGAAAACACTATAACTTGTTTATTAGGAAAAATTTATTCGCAAAATCCACATCTAAGTCCAAGAGAGAAGAGAGAAATTTGAATTCAATAGTTTAGTCTAAGGAAAATTATAGTTATTAATTTAAATCAACAACTACTTTATGAGTCATTACATGATAGAGTCATTCAAATATAATGAAAAGTACATAAGTTCTTGATTTAAAGAAAGTCTCATTCATTGGAATCACTCTCAATCTCTCCACTATGTTCAACATATTATCGTTGTGCATCAATTGCTTCAAATCCCTTCCGATTTATTCTTGTGTTCCCTCCCTTTCATCTTTCCTTTGGTGACCATTTCCATGTGATGATTGTTATGTAACAACACCTTGAGAATGATAAAAAATCAATGAATAGAAGTCCACTTCAAGGGGGAAACCTCCGTTTACAATATATTGAATATATAATATGTGATATGATGATCCTAAGACTAGGTATCCTTGGTATATATATAGGATACAAAGGGTACACTTATAATGAAAGGGTACAATGAATGGTTCTAGCCTACATACAAATATAAGACTATAAATGTAATAATTCAATATCTAAGGATTAATAAGGGATTTTACACTTAACGCAGGTCTTTGTCTAGGGATTAATGTGCCCTTCCCCTTCAAACAAGTGTTTTCCTAGGCACTTGAAGAACCATGGGTTTTTCTGCATGAAGTAATCATCTTCCCATTTCTATGGGGAAATTCCCCCTAAACTAGGTCTAAGGAATAGGCAGAGTGATAACTCCCTTAAAAGAATGACTTATATCTAAATTACCCCCAAAAAATCTAGACTAAGTGATAAGAGAAAGAGAGAAGAGACGGTTAAGAAGTGCACCTTGAATACTTATGGTTGATGTAGACCTCTTACACTTGTTGTTGCCTCTTAGATCATAGATCTCCTCCCAAAGATGACCTACAAGGGGTTAAGAATGCAACACAACATCATATACAATATCTAGAAATCACTTAGAATCCCAAATGTATATGTAAATGATAAAAATAGACTAGAACATGTACACATAGGGTTTTGGGAAAAAGATAATCTCTTTTGTTTATATACAATATGAAAGGTTACAACCTTTGCTTCCAAACACCAATCTACGAACCAAGTCCGAGCTCCCTTTTCATGGCTCCAAGTGCATCAATCTCGCATAGAATTCTCACAACCAACATGTCATCAAGGGAAGAAGGAAGGGTTGCATAGGGAGAATGGTTGGAGGTAAAAGATGAGGCTAAATCTCAGAGAAAGATGCAAAACTTGGGCAATGAGAGGGAAATGATTTTGGAAGAGTTTTATTATTCTCTTATTCATATATCTAAATGATTCCCTAGACCTCTTTTTTATATGAGAAAAATATGTTTATTCAGTTCGGGGATGGGCTACAAGGGGTAAAATGGTTAGGAAACCCTCATAGCCCATAAACTCCGTCGAAATCCATGCAATTTATATTTTTTAGAACTTTTGGAGGTAAACGTGGGCTACTTAGCATGAAACAAGCATATGTACATGGGATAACTAGAATGAAGAATGTGTGTGTATGAAGACTAATAGTGAAACATGGTGGGTACATTATCCAAAAAGTGGTTTTTAGAAGGAAACCTCAACAATACGTTTGAAAAAATATCCAAATGGATGGGAAAATGTCTTTGATGCATAGATGTGGAATTTTTTGACTATAACAGATGCCCCCTAATGTGTGAGGTCAAAAGAGTAACTGATGGCCAAAATACATTACAATATATTTACAAAATGGGTAGGAACAAATTCGAGTGAGCCATAGACAAGTGTTTGTGAGTGTGTCATCAAAAAAATAATGATAATCTCTCCGAGGATGGCATACCCATGCTCAGGATAAACTAAGCACGGATTCCAATAAAATACACCGCAGATCCATGTCATATCAAATAATAATGACTACGAGGAAAGTATGAATGTCTATATAAAGTGTAGCCACAAACAATACACAATGGATCTACATCTCAAAATCATATGAAGATATACAAGTACAATGTGATATGCATCTTCAGGAAGTATCAATTCCTCTAGCTGGAGATGGTAGCTTCATAAATCGAGCAATATCTTCGAGGTATTCAAAACTTAGGTAGGAGTATAATAGGAGTGTAGGACTCACTACCCTGAGATATTCGACAAATAGTCATTGAAAGTCTGGAAGAACTTGAACAACAAGTACCAAACTTTGTTGATTCTGAATTTGAATTTGACTGGATACTCGGTATGTATGACTCATGAAAGTCAAGAGATCAATTGCAAAATGCCAACTCGGGTTGGAAAAAATTCCCTTAGACAAAATAACGACAAAATGATGAGACTCAAGCAACATATTATTGACATAAGTCTGCGATACATGAGGCACCACAAACTCTCCATATGCTTGGAAGAGTAACCAAATAAAGGAGTACACAACTATATGTAACGAGAATATATTATTAAGGCCATACTATATCCCAATGATTGCAGAACAAATGGAAGGGTTTGCTTTGTCCAAGGGAGACTATATTGCTGCCAATAAGAGAGAATGTATATCTCGTCCTCTCTTTTTGGAATATTTGACTTTTTTTTGTCTTTTTCAATTTTTTAACGAGCTTGAAAAAGAATAAGAGAATGCTACATTACGAAGGAGGAATGAGTGTCATGGGAAAAAAACTAGTTCCAAGCGCATGGAACATACTAATGCTCAGTGCAAGGAGACACGTGAAGGATAAGGACAATCAAGAAAATTCCTCCATGGGTCAAGGTGTCAGGTCACGAGGAAAAAAAGTGTTGCAAGGCTTGCACCTAAGGAATTCTCTAAAGGTTCAATAATAGAAACATGAAGTTGGCATTAGGAAAAAGATGCAAGGATTATGTTAAGCCCTAAATAGTGGCACATTACCCCTTAATTTGGGAATATTACATTAGTAATGTTATTTTATTTATGTCGGCTTGGGTCCATTAATTGTAATTGTATGACACAGGCATGCTCCCCCGGACCACGTCTGCTCATAGGACCTTCTCCTCTCTTGGCCTGAAGAACTGAAAAATCTCTTCAAATCCCTTATCGGTACTTCCAACACCGACAAGAATTCTTTCTATGATCTCCCTATCCAAATCGAGAAATCAAACTTCGCGGGAGAGAAGTGTATAGACTTTGCGTCCTCAGGATCCCCGATCCTCCGACCCCGACACACCTTGGCATTGACCCCTTCGAGGGTTTAACCTTTCAACACCTGCCCCTTAGTGCTAGCGCCTATGGCCCACAATCTTGTCATGATCGGGAAATCACGTATTGCGATTCCCATTGCACTTGTTCCCAAAACTTTCTATGTCCCGAACCTCGATATGGGGTGACACCTGTATTCCACTCAAATTTCGTGACTGTGCTGTCATCGCGTTTCGGAGTTTTGTGACTCCTCCTGCAATGATATTTGCATCACCGAAAATCCCGATATACCGATCCCTGATGCACGTGAGAACAGACTCCTCCACATCACTATCCCCTCATCGCTCTATCGAACATCGTGAAATCGCGATTCCTGATGCTGTGAATTCTTCACTCCCGGGGTTCGCGAAATGTCGAACCCCGACTCCTCTCCATATTCCTGACGCGTGTCCTGCCGAGATCGACGGCTAGGATTTCTCTGAAATTTCTGGACTCACAAGGTCTCTAATTATTAACCTTTGAAACCCGATGACTCCACTATCCCGATGACTTCCCCGGGACTTCTCCTGTACTCACTAGGGCTTAACCCTGGTGCAACTCCTGCCAAATATGACAGTTGACGGGAATTCAACTATTGATCCAACAACTCACAAAATTTTGAGCTCGAACTCTGGATGTGGCCGTAACCTTCTCGTTATTATGTCAAATCTGACGGTTGGCAGGATTTTCATGAGTTCCCTCCCCCCAGATCTTGACCGTCGCTTCTCCCTTCTTAAGAATTTCTTGATGAAAACCTTACTGTGCGGTCCTTCAATAGATCTGAAGGCTTTACCCCTCCTGATATTTTTCCATATTTTCAGTTCTTGAAAGAACTCCTTGCTCGCACTCCTTGCGAAAAACTTTCAATCACGCTAAGTGTTGAAGTCTCTCTTCGACTCTGTGCACGCCTGCAGCAGCAGTCCTTCAAAGTTTTACGCAGGCTCGCAACCCTAGGTCTTTTACCTAGCCTGCAAACCTCTTTCATAGCTCTTGTAACCCAATTCACTTCTGGGTGAACGAGAATCAAAGTTATCCCTATTTGAACCTTCTGTCAACGCACTCATTGCGGACAATTCGACTGCACTCCTTGCAGGAATCCTTTGGTTCCAATAGAGAAACAATTGAAACTCATGCCTTCAACCCTTCAGACTTCCATTCAATCGTGAAATCACATAAACAACATATAAAAGAAAATGTATGACATGAAGCAAACATTCATGAGCATATCAACATCAATATACACAGAGAATAGACACATAACCATGAATTTGAATCAAAGCTTTCTTCTATTAATTCAAATATCAATACATGGGTGTTTTTTTCACAGCTCTCTGCTTGCTCTTCTTCCGGCTTCTCTCTTCTTTGCTCATGCTTATGCTACAATGATACAATGAGGGTGTCTATATCCGTTTCCCTCCTGCTCCTAAAACTGTCTAATCTATGAATTAAAATCCTATCTACCAGCATTAACTATATTAAATGTCGTCTATCTATTAAGGACGAGAGCTATCCGCTCAAGGTCCATTTACAATATATAAGTGAACCTCGTCTTTAATGGTTCATTTAAGATTTGCGCAACAATTTCCAAAGTGTTTTCAAAATTTGTGCTGGCTTATCCAGCTATCTTTCGCTTCCGTGCTGGCTTGCTTGATGTGTTGGCGATGCTCCTGCATCATACTCCCTCGCTTGAAAAGTTTCATGGGCTCCTATCCATGAGCTCCTGCATGGTCTTTCCATGCTTTTGTATTTCTGCTTCAGTCTCCCAGCTGGCATCTTCAACTGGATGGTTCTTCCACTTGACCAGATACTCATAGTATTCTTTCCTCCTAGTCTTTTTACCCACTCTCTTGTTCAGTATTTGTTCCATGTGTGGTCTCTCTCCAGTCGGCTTCTACTTTTTCCACTGAACCCCTGGCTGTTCAAATTATGTTCCTGCTTCCTCAACTTTATATGGATATAAATCTACGACATTAAATATCATAGATATTCCGATCCCATCCGGCAACTCGATCTCATAAGAATTTTCTCCGAATTTTCTCAAGACCTTACATGGTCCAATTTTATTCATCTTTAACTTATTGTATATTCCCCTCGGGAACCTTTCCTTCCTCAAGTGTGCCATAACTAATTCACCAACCTCAAACTGAAGTTGTCTCTTCCGCTGGTCTTCTCTACGGTTATATTCATGACTTGACTTCAGTAGTCTCTCCTTCACCTAGCTGTGAAGTTCTTTCATCACCTCCGTGAATTCTTATGCACTAGTGTTGCTGGTAGTAGTCTGTTCTGAATCCCGTAATTTAGAAATTCCCCTCGGTTGTGTGCCATACACAATCTGAAATGGGCTTTGACTTGTGCTCCTATTCACAGAGTCATTGTAAGCAAACTCTGCCTATGGCAATATGTTGTCCCAACTGATATGGTGCTCCATCACTAAGCTTCTCAGCAAGTCTCCCAGACTTTTGTTCACTACTTTTGTTTGTCCATTCGTATGAAGATGATAGGCAGAACTAAACATCAAGTTAGTCCCCAACTTCTTCCATAGTGCCCTCCAAAAACTCCCTATGAACTTTGTGTCTCTATCCGAAACTATGCTTTTCGGCAACCCATGAAGTCGAATGACCTCTTTGAAAAACAAATTTGCGATATGAGTCGCATCATTTGTTTTCTGGCATGGGATAAAATGTGCCATCTTGGAAAACCTGTCCACGACCACAAAGACTGAGTCAAATCCTCTTTGCGTCCTTGGAAATCCCAATACGAAATCCATGCTTATCGCATCCCATGGTCTCTCCGGTATGGGAAATGGCTGATAAAATCCTACATTCTGCTTCCTCCCTTTTGAATGCTGGCAAATCTTGCACCTGTCTACAAACTTCTTGACCTCTGATCGCATCCCTGGCCAAAAGTATGACTCACTCAGCTTTTCAAACATCTTATCGTGACCGAAATTTCCTGCTAATCCACCACTATGCTTCTCCTTTAGCAGATTCTCCCTCATGGAGCAATTTGGAATACACAATTGATTGCCTTTAAACAAAAACCCTTCCTAGATCACGTACTCTATCCACTGGCTTCTGTCTCCGAGAACTGGATTCTCAACTGCCTCGTACGCCTCCTTAAAATCTGGATCATCTCTGTACATGTCCCTGAGATTCTCAAAGCCTAACGTCCTGACTTTGAACTCCTACATCAATAAACACTTCCTGCTCAAAGAATCAACTACTTTGTTAGCAGTACCCGAAATATGCTTAATTACAAAAGTGGAATTTTGCATGTATTCTACCCATTTTACATGTCTCTGATTCAACTTTTCCTGTTGAGTCACAAACTGTAATGCATGGTTATCACTGTATAAAACAAATTCCTTTGGGATCAAGTAATGCCTCCATTTTTTCAATGCCTGTATGGTAGCATAAAATTCCTTATCATACGTGGAGTATTTCAATTTTTCCTCATTCAACGTCTCACTGAAATATGCAATTGGTCTATCCTCCTGACTCATGACCGCTCCTATGGCAAACCCACTTGCGTCACATTTCATCTGGAATGTTTTCTGGAAATCCGGCAACACCAAAAATGGTTGTTCTGTGATCTTCTGCTTCAACAGATTGAAACTCTTTTCATCTTCTGCTATCCAGTGAAAATATTTATGTCGTTTCTTCACTGTGTCCATCATCGCTGCACTAATCCCACTGAAATTCCTGATGAACTTTTGGTAGAAACTAGCCAGTCCATGAAAACTCCTCACCTCGAATACATTCCTCAGTGATGGCCAATTCTTGATCACTTCTACCTTATCCGGATCCATCCTTAATTCATTTTCCGAAATAACAAACCCCAAGTAAATGAGATCTGTCTTCATGAATGAGGACTTCTTCATATTTATCAATAGTTTCTCCTGCTATAGCTTCCTCATCACAATGGTCAAATGCTTCAGATGTTTAGCCTTTGTTTTACTGAAAATTAGTATATCATCCAGATATACAATGACAAACTTCCCGATGAATTTCCTCAGGACTTCATTCATCAACCTCATAAAGGTACTCAGCTCATTCGTCAAGCTAAATGACATGACCATCCATTCATACAAACCTTCGTTTGTCTTGAACGTTGTTTTCCACTCATCGCCTTCCCTCATGTGAATCTAGTGATATCCTCTTTTCAAATCAATATTTGAAAAATACTTTGCCCCGCTCAAGAAATCCATTAGATCATCCATCCGCGGCAATGGAAATATATACCTGATGGTTATCTTGTTAATCACTCTTGAGTCAATACACATTCTCCAGCCTCCGTCTTTCTTTGGACTGATTACCGTTGGAATGACACATGGGCTGAAACTTTCCCTGACCAATCCTTTGTCCCGCAGCTCCTGGACCTGCTTCTTGACTTCCTCATTTTCTTGCGATGTAAACCTGTACGCAGCTTTGTTTGGAAAACTAGCTCCTGGTATGAGGTCAATATTATGACTTACACTCCTCATCGGTGGCAACAAATGAGGTAATTCGTCCACCACGATGTCAGCGAACTCGTCGAGTAGTTCCTGAATCTTCTCTGGTATATCATCCACTCTTGTGCTAGTCAGTACAATTCTTGGTTTTCTGACCACAAATAATTTTGGATCTTCTTTCTTCTTCACCTCTGTAAGAAGTTCCTTCCCACTCATGAGAAGTATTGTGTTGCTTACTTCCGGCTTCACCTCCTTATCTTTTATTGGAAGCAACATATGGGTTCTCCCATTCTTCTCCAGGGTATATGTGTTCATTCTCCCATGATGAATCACATTTCTGTCATATTGCCATGGTCTACCCAACAATAAATGACAAACATCCATAGGAATAACATCACACGAGATCTTATCATTATATCCTCCTATTTTGAATTCAACTAAACATTGTTTAGTGAAAGTTTACCTGGTGTATTTTTTGTAGCCATGAAACCTTATATGGACTCGAGTGATTAGTTGTCTCCAGCTCCAGTTTTTCCACCATCTCAGTTGAAACAAGATTATCCGTGCTACCGATGTCCACGAAAACCTTGCATACCCTATCCTTGGTCTTGCAAGCTGTTATGAAAAGTCTGGTCCCTTGAGCTGAGTCCTCCACCTCCTTCTCGGGTGTCAAAACAACTTTACGCATCATCAGTGAATTTCCTCCCTCAACATCTTCAACTTCCACATCTCCTCGCTGTGCTTCAATGATATGAGCTTCCTCGATGTATTTCTTTTTCTCTGGACACTCGTATGACTTGTGCCCATTATTTCCACATGTGAAGCAAGTGATTACTCCACCTCTTCCTCTTCCTCTGCCTCTGGTATGAGGAAAAGTATTTGCGTCAGAATAATATCCCCTCTTCTCATTATGTTGTCCTTTCTATTCAACGTATGGCCCTCTCTGTGAGGTTCCACCTCTCTTAGTACGAGTCTAAGGTTTATTCCATTCCTCCTTGGGCTTCTGGTATTTGTCCTGGGCAACTGCTTTGCCTCTTGGATGACTCCTTCCTCGCTCTCGCTGACCTTGCTTACGGCTCAGCTTCTCTTCAGCTTTCAGAGCCATCTGATAAGCATCCTCCACCGTTCGGATGGTTACCATGCTCATCTCGTCTTGGATATCATATCTCAGACCATTCATGTACCTGACAACTTTCTCATCATCGCTCTCCCGATGACCTGCCCTAATGTTCATTCGATAGAATTCCTCCATGTATTCTTTCACTGTCATCAACTTCTATCTCAGGTTATGCATCCTCCTGAACAAAGTGATTTGATAGTCTCATGGGATGAATTTCACCTTCATCTTCGCGATCATTCGATCCCAACTTTTAATTTTCTACTTACCTTTGCAGCGTCTATCTGCTTGTAGCTCGTCCCACCATAATGATGCATGTCCTTACAAGTGCGTGACAGCATGCCTGACTTTCTTATCCTCTTCAACATCTTCATAATCAAAGTAGGTGTCAAGAGCTCTAATCCAATCTAGAAGCTCTTCTGCATCCAGATTTCCCTCGTAAACTGGAATGTCCATATTTGATTTTGCACCCATCCTTGCAATAGATTTGATTAGGTGTTCATTCACTGCATCCTCGGCTGCAACTTATTCTTCAAGTTTAGCCTCGACTTCATCCCCTGAATCGCTAAAATCCCTTGCACTAACTGTGCGTCTTTGCGCTATCTCCATGTCTTTGAGTCTAGCTCGGAGATCACGCATTTTCCTTTCTATGGTTAGATCTACCACCTACCTGCCTCTTCGTCGCACCTCATTATCCTCTGGATCAGGTGATTGTCTTTCTCTCCTCGGTGTCATGGTGAATTCTTCTTCTCTGCTACAGAAAGCAAATAAATTTTTCTGGCTCTGATACCACTCTGACGTAGGCACGCTCCCCCGGAGCACGTCCGCTCACAGGACCTTCTCCTCTCTTAGCCCGAAGAACTAAAAAAAATCTTCAAATCCCTTATCAGGACTTCCAACACCCACAGGAATTCTTTCTATAATCTCCCTATCCAAATCGGGAAATCAAACTTCACGAGAGAAAAGTGTATAGACTTTGCATCCTCAGGATCCTCGATCCTCCGACCCCGACACACCTTGGCGTTGACCCCTTCGAGGGTTTGACCTTTCAACACCTGCCCCTTAGTTCTAGAACCTATGACCCACAATCTTGTCATGATCGGGAAATCGCGTATCGCGATTCTCGCTGCACTTGTTCCTGAAACTTTCTATGTCCCGAACCTCGATATGGGGTGAAACCTATATTCCACTCAAATTCTATGACTATGCTGTCATCACGTTTTAGAGTTTCGCGACTCCTCCTGCAATGATATTTTCATCACCGAAAATCCCGATATACCGATCCCCGATGCATGCGAGAACAGACTCCTCCACGTCACTATACCCCCGTAGCTCTATCGGACATCACAAAATCACGATTCTTGATGCTGTGAATTCTTCACTCCCGGAGTTAACGAAATGTCGAACCCCGACTCCTGTCCAGATTCCTGACATGTGTCCTGCCGAGATCGACGGCTAAGATTTCTCCATAATTTCGGGACTCACAAGGTCTCTGATTATTAACCTTTGAAACCCCGATGACTCAACTATCCCGATGACTTCCCTGAGACTTCTCCTGTACTCACTAGGGCTTAACCCCAGTGCAACTCCTGCCAAATCTGACGGTTGACAGGAATTCAACTGTTGATCCAACGGCTTAGAAAATTTTGATCTCGAACTCTGGATGTGGCCGTAACCTTATCGTTATTCTATCAAATCTGATGGTTGACGAGATTTTCATGAGTTCCCTACCCCCAGATCTTGACCATCGCTTCTCCCTTCTTGAGGATTTCTTGATGTGAAACTTCCTGTGCGGTCCTTCAACAGATCTGAAGGATTTACCCCTCCTGAGATTTTTCCATCTTTTCAGTTCTTGAAAGAACTCCTTGCTCGCACTCCTTTCGACAAACTTTCAATCACGCTAAGTGTTGAAGTCTCTCTTCGACTATGTGCATGCCTGCAGCAACAATCCTTCAAAGTTTTACTCAGGTTCGCAACCCTGAGTCTTTTCCCCGGCCTGCGCACCCCTTGCACGGCTCTTGTAACCCAATTCACTTCTGGGTGAACGAGAATCAAATTTATCCCTATTTGAACCTTCTGTCATTGCACTCCTTGCGGACAATTTGACTGCACTCCTTGTAGGAATCCTCTGGTTCTAATAGAGAAACAATTGAAACTCATGCCTTCAACCCTTCAGACTTCCATTCAACTGTGAAATCACATACACATCATATAAAAGAAAATGTATGACATGAAGAAAACATTCATGAGCATATCAACATCAATATACATAGAGAATAGACACATAACCATGAATTTGAATCAAATATTTCTTCTATTAATTCAAATATCAATACATGGGTGTTTTTTTCATAGCTCTCTGCTTGCTCTTCTTCCTGCTTCTCTCTTCTTTGCTCAGGCTTATGCTATAATGATACAATGAGGGTTTTTGTATCCATTTCCCTCCTGCTCCTAAAACTGTCTAATCTATGAATTAAAATCCTATCTACCATCATTAACTATATTAAATGTCATCTATCTATTAAGGACGAGAGATATCCACTCAAGTTCCATTTACAATATACAAGTGTGCCTTGTCTTTAATGGTTCATTTAAGATTTGCGCAACAATTTCCAAAGTGTTTTCAAAATTTGTGTTGGCTTATCTAGCTGTCTTCCGCTTCCGCGCTGGCTCGCTTGATGTGTTGGCGATGCTCCTGCATCATAGTACCTCCTAGTCTCCTATATATACCAAGGAGACATTTTCATTTGGAATCATCTTGTATTTGGAAATTTATGTGGTGTATAAGGAGGTTTCTCCTCGAAGAGGCTTATTATCTGAAATTTTATCTTTTTCAACGCATTGAGTACTTATTCTAAGGTTTTTCTATGCTATATTGATATTTGGTTCTTAACATTTGGTATAAGATCTCAAGGTCTTGGGGTTTCATTGCTACATCTGAGACACCTTGGAATTTTCGCTATAAGTTTTTTTATAAGATTTTTCAGAAGGAACCCCTTGGAGGATATTTATTATATGGATCAAGGTACGTTGTGTTCTAATTTCATCTCCTGAGTCCTTATACTTTAGGAGATACAACATGTGTAATATAGGGTTCTGGAATCATCCTAAATTTAGTCATTGCGGATTTTTTACTATGAAATAATTTTTGTAACTTTTTAGACTCTGAAATCTAGAGGATATTCACATAAATTATTAAGGTATATGTGATAAAAATTTCATCTTCTGGGTCATCTTACATTTGTAGATACACCCTGTGGAATATAGGGTATCTGACTAGTCATATTAAGTAGTCTCAAGAGGGTGTTCTGGTTAAAACAATCATAAATTATTCCTTGAGTATCCAAATTGAGTGAGACTAGTTACATTGGATAGTGGACAATGTGTAGTATTTCTGGTACAATTTTTAGAATTGTGTATCAATTATTTTTTTTGGGACACTCTATACAAGTGATATCTCCAGGAAAGGAAAAAAATCAGCAAGTTGTGGGGAAGTTACTAGAAATTCCCCTTGGCACATCCAATTTTGATCATACCTATGGAATTGCAGGCAAGAAATATCAGAGAAATACAAAAAATAATTTTTCATACCCAGAAGGGTCGAAATTTTAGAGATACAACAAAAGAAATATTATCTAGAAAAACCACCTCAAAATCAAGGTTTAAAGTGATACTTGGCCAACATGAAACCAAAAAAGGGAACTTCTACATGGAATAAGCCTCCAGAAAGTCCTGCTTAGACTCTCGATGAAGGTGAAGAAATGTGTAGGGACATTAATGATTTACAAAATAAGACAGTAACAAAATATGAACTACAAGGGATGATGGATTCAACGAAATCTAAGTTGGAGGAAATAATGGATACTAATATGGATGGTTTAAAAAGGGATATCATGGAAGGATTGAAAAATTTCCTAATAGAGAGGACACCTGAAAGTGAAAATGTATCGCATGAAATTCATGATGAGGACACAAAGAAGATGAATCAATAATGGATAAACTCTAACCTTGGGTTGAAGGCCAGCCACTTTCCTAAGATCGATATTATGAAGTTTGATGGAAAGGACCCAATCACATGGATACTTCAAATGGAGCAATTCTTTGATCTACATAATGTGCCACATACACAAAAGGTACGAATTTCTTGTTTATATTTAGAACCCAATCAATTTGTGTGGTATCGATGGCTTTGTTCTCGCAAATTACTCGTCACTTGGAAAATTTTCACGGAAGAAATCATGGCACACTATGAGGATAAAAGGAGAAATACCTTCTTTATCCAATTGATAAATCTCAAGAAAAAGGGTTCAATTACAAACAACATTGAGAACTTCCAAAGATTGAATATAAAGGTAATAGATATTCTAGATGAACAATTGATTGATGTATTCATAGGAAATTTAAGGGATAAAATTCAACATGAGGTTCTCCTTTGGGAATCCAAATCATTGGAGAATGCATTTAGGGTAACAAGAAATGTTGAAAGTAAAAAATATGGCTATGGCTAGTAGAAGGACCACTCCTAACATCTATCGAGAGAATTATGTTCCTTCTAAAACACCTCAACCTACAAGGTTGACACCTTAACAATTGGATGAAATAAAAGAAAAAGCTTTATTCTTTAATTGTGACAACAAGTACAGTAAGGGACATAAGTGTGGTGAGAATAAATTATTCTACATAGATTGTGAAGAGGAAGAAGAACAAGAACTGGAACAAGAACAATCTCAAGATGAAAACATAGAAGTGATTTCTTTTGAAGAGTGGACTCCCACGATATCGTGTAATGCATTCGCTGCAATTAACGCTCCTCAAACCCTCAATATCGAAGGATATATCAAAAATAAAAAGGTAATAGTCCTAATTGATTATGGTATTACTCATAATTTCATTCACTATAAATTAGCCAAAGATCTCAATTTCTTTGTATATCCAACACCAGAGTTTCAAGTAATGATTGCAGATGGAGGAACTATCAATTGCTCAGGAAAATGTAATAAGATCAATCTTACTATGGGGTAATATGTAATTAATAGTCCAATGATTACTATACCCATGGGTGGTTTTGATGTCGTACTAGGAATCCAATGGTTACAATCACTAGGAACAATGTCTTTTAATTTTCAAGAACTTTTCATGAAATTTTCATTGGAAGGAAAAGAAATTGAGTTAAGAGGTATCATAGGGAAACCCAGTAAGGTGATAATCTTTAATAGCATGACAAAATTATTGAAAAAGGGACATCAAGGTGTAATTGCACAACTATGCTCACTAGATGTTCAAACATCTCATCCATCTGTTCCCCTAGATATCCAAGGGACCATTGATAATGATTCCAAAGTATTTGAGTATATTCCCAAAGGTCTTCCACCCACTCGAAATCATGATCATGATATTCACCTAATTCCTAGGAGTGTTCCTCCTAACATCAGGTTGTACAGATACCCTTATGCCCATAAGAGTGAAATTTAGTGTATGGTTGAATAAGTGTTAGAGGCTGGAATTATTAGATCTAGCCAAAGTTCTTACTCTGCACTGGTGGTAATGGTATTCAAGAAATATGGCTCATGGTGTATATGTCCATATTATAGAGAGATCAACAATATCACTATTAAAGATAAGTTTCCCATTTCTTTCATTGATGAATTGTTAGATGAACTACATGGAGCAATCTATTTCACAAAGTTGGATCTCTGCTCAAGGTATCACAGACTAGAATGAAGGAAGAAGATATCCCAGAAACAACATTCTGAACTCATGAAGGCCATTATGAATTTTTGGTCATGTATTTTGGCCTTACAAATGCACCTTCCACATTCCAAGGGTTGGTGAATTCCATTTTCAAGCCCTTCCTTCGAAAATTTGTGTTAGTATTTTTTGATGATATACTAATCTATAACAAGTCTTGGGAGGATCATGTGCAATATTTTAACAAGGTGCTACAACTACTAAATGAGAAACAACTATATGTCAAACCATCCAAATGATTCTTTATGGTGAAGGAGGTAGAGTATTTGGGTCATACTGTATCTCATGAAGGTGTCAAGGTAGACCCTAACAATATTAAGGCCATGACGGATTGGCCGATTCCCAAAACATTGAAGAATATTAGAGGATTTTTGGGTTTGGCAGGTTACTACTGCAAGTTTGTTCAGAACTATGGGATAATAACAACATTTTTAACGATACTAAATAAGAAGGATGCATTTTCATGGACTACAGAGGCAACTGCATCTTTTGAGCAACTTAAACAGGTGATGTGTAAATATCTTGTCTTGACCACACCAGACTTCACAAAAACCTTTATTGTGGAATGTGATGCCTCAGAAAATGGCATTGGTGTTGTCCTAATGCAAGAAGGAAGGCCCTTGAATTTTGAAATTCGACCACTGAAGGGAAAGGACTTACACAAACTCATTTATGAGAAGGAAATTATGGAAATAATACATGCATTGAAGAAATGGTGCCAGTACCTAATAGGTAGGAAATTCAAGGTCAAAATAGTTCATGATAGTCTTAAATACTTCTTGGAATAATGACTACCTTCAGAATAACAACAAAAATGGGTGACCAAGATATTGGGTTATGATTTTGAAATCATCTATAAACAAGAGAAGAAAAATTTTGTGGCATATGCACTCTCAAGAAAGGATGAAGATGTTGAGGCATTTCTCGGTGTTATCTTGATCATCCAACCCGATTGGATAATTGAAGCGAGGGATGAATGGAAGAATGACGAAAAATGTGTGGAATCTCATTCAAAGGTTGCAGAAGGATTCCATTGCATTAGATACATTTACATGGAAAAATGATTCACTATGGTACACAGATCGCTTATGTTTATGTAAGAACTCCCAACTCAAACAACATGTACTATTGGAATTCCATAACTTTTCGGTAGGAGGGCACTCGGGATTTTTGAAAACCTACCATAGGGTCAAGAAAGATTTTTTTTGGGATGGCCTTAAAACTGATGTTCAAAGGTTTATAGCAGAATGTTTGGTTTGCCAACAAAATAAGGTGGAAAAAATTAAGACCCCATATCTTTTACAACCATTAGCCATCCCAAGTTAGCATTGGGAGGAGGTTTCCATGGATTTCATCACAGGGTTACCGAAGCCTGAAGGAAACAGTGTCATCATGGTGATTTTTGATAGACTAACCAAGTACGCACACTTTTGTGCACTCTCTCATCCCTTCAAATTTAGTATAGTTTCCACCACATTCATAGAGACTATTCGAAAACTACATTTAATCCCAAAGATTATTGTAAGTGACATAGATCCTATCTTCACTGGACATTTTTGGACATAATTATTTTCTTGTTTGTGTACTCAATTGGATCATATCTCATCCTATCATCCTCAATCTGATGGATAAACCGATATAGTGAACAAATGTTTGGAAGGATACTTTCATTGATTTGTCTCTGATAAACAAACACAATGGTTCAAATGGTTACCCTTGGAAGAATGGTGGTATAACACTTCCTTTCATAAGGAAACAAAAATGACACCATTTATGGCACTCTATGGATACCACCCTCCTTCCATCACTTCTTCTCTAAAATAAAAATCTAAGGTTCAAGCAATGGAATATCACATCGAGCATCAACAACAAGTTCTCCAAATATTAAAGGAAAACTTGACCATGGCACAAAATCACATGAAACAACAAGAAGATCAACATCGTAGTGAAAGAATTTTTGAAGTATTGAAACAAATGTCCCTCAAGCAAGCCAAGAAGGATAATAAATTATCACCAAAGTACTATGGACCTTATAAGGTGCTGCAAAATATTGGTACTATGGCATACAAATTGGAGTTTATTGCATCCTCACGAGTACACCTAGTTTTCCATGTTTCATGCTTAAAGAAGGTTATAGGTGACAAGATCCCAGTTCAAACTATATTTCCAGAACTTGACGAGGAAGTAAAAATCATATTGGATCCTGAAGCCATCACTGACACAAGAATTCACCAGCTGAGGAATAGATCCATTTGAGAGTATTTCATTAAGTGGAGGAAACTTCCTGTTGAAGATTCCACTTGGGAAGATGAGTATTTTATATAGAATCATCTAGAATTACTCAAGAATTGCGGGAAACACTTGTATCAAGGTAAGGGGCATGTTAATCCCAAAATAGTGGCACATTACCCCTTAATTGGGGAATATTACATTATTAATGTTATTTTATTTATGTCGGCTTGGGTCCATTAGTTTTAATTGTACTTCCTAGTCTCCTATATATACCAAGGAGACATTTTCATTTGGAATAATCCTATATTTGGAAATTTATGTGGTTTATAAGGAGGTTTCCCCCTCGAAGAGGCTTATTATCTGAAATTCTATCTTTTTCAAGGCGTTGAGTACTTATTCTAAGGTTTTTCTATGATATCTTGATATTTGGTTCTTAATAGATTAGAGATGTGATGTGATTATAGCTTGATATAACAAGACTCCTTCCATGTGAATTTTTACAAGCCCAGAGAAGGTAAGATCAATGGTTTTTCATTTTTAGAGAGTATGAAAAAAACTAAAAGAAGACTCCAGAGTGATATCTTTCATAAAGTTAGTCTCCAGGGACCAAAAAAGAATAAAATCATGCTCGGAGAACTCTTATGGTCACTAAGGCCAAAGTATTCATTTTTTGTAATTAGTCTAGTCGGTTCGGAAAAGGGTTAAAATTATGCCGAAAGGAGGTCTCTTCAAAACCATTTTAATGAGCGTGACAAAGAAAATATCACTTGGATATATTTTGAATTTTAAGGAGTCCAAAAAGATCTTAGCTATGGACTCACCGCATTTTTCATAATTTATCCCCCTAAGCCCAAAAAAGTATAAAACATAACTTAGGAGAACTCTCTCGACGTGACATGATTCCCGAGCTGTACATTTTTCCTCGGTAATCTATTGGCTAAGAAAAGGGTTAAATTTATGCCAAATAGATATTCCTTCTAGACCAATTAACAAGTGTGAAAGGAACAAGGTCATTCAGCGATATTTTCATATTTAGGGAGTCTAGAAAGAGCTTAACTATGGACTCCAAGGGGTTTCCTTTTTTGTAGATAATCTCCAAGACCCAAAAAAGAGATAGATAAACCAAAACTAAGGAGAATGGCCCTTTTTCAAAATTTTAGTCCCTCAGGCCTGAAAAAGGGATAAACTTATGCCTGAGAATACTATCCTAGCGAACCGAAGCTCCTAGGATGTACCTTTTTTGTAAAAGCAGCCATCCCGACCGAAAATGGGGTAAACTATCACTAGATAGATGTGCAATCAAATTTTAGTTTGACGAGCATGAAGGGAAACAATATCACTCGACAATATTTTCATTTTTAGAGAGTCTGAAAAGGGATTAAAGAATATTATGAGGGGGTTCCTTTTCTTAAGTAACCAGAACGAGACTGAAAAGGATAAATAATTTTTTGTTATATTTTCTTTCAAAGTTTAATCGATCTTGAAAGACAAAAAATGATGCTCTTAGGGAGTCTCTCGAGTATAGTCTATAAAAATAGGAAGAAGAATGAATCTTGAACACACAATCATGGCAGGAATAAAAGGACTCTGAAGCCTATGGAAAATTCACAACATGGACGCCAAAAATGCAACAAAGTATCTACCTAGGGAATCCATGTAGAGGAATTCTCTACCACCTAACTACAACACTTCTAAAGAATCATACAAAGTTTTGTGTCACAATTCGGTGGGATCGATCATATGGAAAAGAAAAAAAAGTCAACAAAATGCAAGATGGAAGGTGATGAGAACTTAACCTATATGCAAGTGTCGAAAGATACAACTTCACCATAGAATGATGTGAATTTAACCCATATCTTAAAAACACCAAACCAAAAGAAAATTTTTCATAAGAATGATCAAAAGATCCCCCAAAAAGAAATCCAGGCACCCACCAAGTCAAGATTAGGGTAAAAGAGGACCAAAATGGCAAAAAAAGAGCCAAAAAAGTCTATAAATAGGGGTAGAGAACCCATTTTAACCATTGAAAATTGGAAAATAACCAAAAAGTAAAAAAACCCTCTTCCTTAAAACATGAATTCAAGGAGCTATGGTGGATGAAAAGTCTTCAAACCCAAACCAGGTAAGTACAAATGACCTCTCCCATGATTTCAATTCATCATTTGTTGTTTATATATATTTTTTAGAAGGTGTGTTCCCTAAGGAAAAAGTCAGGTATGCATGTATGCGGTCTATCCATGCCCAACACACATATATATGTGGGCTGAAATATACTTAGCATGCGTATATACATGATTGTCTTAAGGACAGTCCATGTACATCTGTTCGAAGATTTCAAAATATTGGAAAAATGGACTAACCTCAATTTTTTTATGCAACAAGGTGTATGTACATTGGTGAGAGATAGAACATGAAGAGTTAGACATCTTGGTCCAAGAGGATCCAGAGGCCATTTCTATGCTAAAGAAGTGTGGGATGTGGAAGTTATTTCATTTCCCATTCATGAGGGAACAACCTAGGCTACTCAATCATTTGATAGCATATTGGAACCCAAATGTAGAGGCCTTCATGAGAGAGGGCCAATCATTGAATTTGACTACCGAAGATATATACATTTTGAGCAGTCTCTCCAAGAAGGAGGAACTGGTTAACTTGAGGACATTTACTCTAGGACCACAGAAGATAAAGGATTATATTGGCATGTGTTGTGAGGCTAGAACTGAGAAGGTAGGTTCTCAAGTTCCAATTCATAAGATAACAAGACTCAAACTACAGATAGTATTGTATATGATTGGGCAGATCACAAGCTCCACAACACTTCATCAGGCTTCGCGTGCATAAATAAATTGTGTAGCTCAATGTTTTTAGGTCACTATATTTTAATGGAGCACCATGATGTTCACATCTATGAAGAAACAACTAATTGACTGCAGAAGAAAAAAAAACAAGAACTTTAGGTTTCGGACTATGTTGTGCACTTTATTTCTTAAGAGAGTGCCAAGCCTTAGCCCATGAGAGATAGTACGAGGACATATTGCCTCCTTCCCAACATTATGTAGATGGGTGTCTTTGTTTCCTTGACAGGGTGCATGGAGAGTTTAGGAGGCCTTCGATGACAAGTTCTTTGATTGGTGGGATCATCAAATTCCTACAATCGAAGACTACCCCTCTGCAGGGATTAGTTTCCTGAGGGACATTGATATTCCTATGAGCCCTAGTGAGGAGCGCAGAGAGATAGGTACACATAATTTTTATATTTTAAAGTTATTTTAGTTTTATTTTTTCAATATTATCTTTTTTATGGCAACGTTGAAGTACTAACTTAGTAATATGTTATATACAGACATGGTACCAGTACGACCAACCAACTTCGCCAAGAACAAGCCTCTTCCTTGAGAGGATGTCATACGAGTAGAAATGGTAGGACCAACAGCCGGAGAGGTTGGAAGAGTACTGAGACAAGTGGAGAGGAACCTAATATATCTCACTCATCCCATTTCGATGGAAGAGATTGAGGACCTACCCTTGGCCGCGCAGCTGCATGTGGTAGGAGTACCCAAGACTTGGGTTCAATTGTTTTGACATCTTGCAAATGTCGTAGTTCATTAAACTAGGGCCAACAGGCATAGACCATAGTTGGAACTGGACCTTTATATGTGCCGAGAGCATTCTTTTTTTTACTCTCTTATGTATTGAGGGCTTGATCCCAATGATGTATACTGACTCTATTTGAGGCTTTATGGACCACTTTTGTAATTATGACATTATTTTTGGACACAATTATATATATAGATATTTTTTCCTTATGGATTAAACATTTTTGTACAAATGTATTTACATATGCATGTATGTGTGTGATTTTAATTTTATGTGTGTGTAATATGCCAATCTAATACATGATTAGAAAATGTATCAGTTTGTTGATTATATCTCCTAAGAACATGAATATAAGCAATACAATCAAAATAACATTCTAAGAGATGTACCATAAGGAATTTTCAGTGAAGGGTGGGATTGTAGACATGGTACACTCCATTTAAGTAAGACATAACCAGTTGAGCATCTAGATAAACCCGGAGGTTCGAAATAACATGTGACAATTCATCATAAAATAATTCTATTACTACAATTTACTCAACAACATTATTGGTTGCTTCTCCTAGACAAATACTTCCAGAAGACACTGACTTACCAATGGGCATGAAGATAACCCAAGATGCAGAAGCAAGCCTTCGATTGTGTCGGATAGCACCGTCCATGAACCCAACATAGACCTAAGATTCAATTGAAATCTTCCACGTTGAAAATAAACACAATAAAATACACATCCATAGGACAAAAAGATTAAAATGTATAAATAAAACTATACATTATATACAAGAATTCACACTCGGGTGACCAAAATAGGGGTAGTACTTCTTAAGGTAGAGCCCATTTCTAGGCTCAGATAAAGAATTACCTTCGAAATCAACCAGTTGTTGAGCACCCATTTCTAAAATTTTCTTAATAATGAATGGTCTGAACCACATGGGTTTGAATTTTCCTTCGCCAAGGGATATTTATCTTGTTCATAGACCAAGACAAGATCAACTTCGGAGAAAACTCTAGGGTGATTGAATTGATCATACTAACACTTGACACATTGTTTGTGAGCCTCATTGTCCAAGGCTTCCTCTCGATGTTTCTCATTGAGATGCTCGATATATAGGAGATGCTCTTCAAGTGGAGTTGTGTCGGGCAATAATTCTACTGCCAACTTAAGACAGGGATTTGGAATTCTATGGGAAAGACTTCCTCCAACTCGTAAACTAGTTGGAAATGAGAAAACCTGGTAGTAGTCTTGATTGAGTTTTGATAAGCCCAAAGTGCCAAGTACAACATCAAATGCCAATTCGACTTGGCCGAATTGATTGTCCGTTTGAGAATAGTATTGAGAGACTTATTAAAATCCTTCACTTGACCATTTTCCTGTGGATAGTAGGGTGACAAATTTTCTTGCTTAAACCCATGTTTTGATGTTAGCATAGTCATTATCTTGTTCTGGAAGTGACTGCCTTGGTCTGTGACAATCCTCTTTGGAATATCGAACCTAGCTACAATCTGGTTAAAAATGAAAAGAGAAATTGTTTCTTCGACATTACCAAATGTCAGCATGGCCTTGACCCTCTTATTGAAGTAGTCTACCACCATGGTGATATAATGATGCCCCCCATACGAAGCTTGGTGTCATGTAGAAAAATCACTCCCCCATTTAGTGAAGGGACTGATAGAAATAACTGAAAACATGGGAGTTGTGTGTGTCCACATCTTCCGAGAAAATATCTAGCATGGGTGACACTTCTTGATTTCCTCTACACAATATTTGATTAACGAGTACCATAAGTATCTAGCATGAAGAGTTTTATGGGTTGTTTCCAACCCAGATAAGTGATTGCCACATGCTCCAGTGTGAAAATCATTCAACATAAGATCTTCCTCTTCATGAGTAATACAATGATGAAGAATGCAATCAACTCCTCGACACTAGAAAGTATCATCGATGATAAGATAGTTCAGTTCTTGATGGCATATCCGTCGACGCTCATCGCAAGAAGCATAGGAAGGGCACTTCAAAGTCTGAAGATACACAAGTATATCTCCATACCAAGGTTCCAAATATGCAATAAGGAAAGGATACCCATTGATCAGTGACCTATGGGAAAATTGTTACCACTTTCCATCGAAAGTTTCAAAATTAGCTTAGTAAAGACCAAAGACTTTTTAGATTTCGCCGAAACAAAATACAAGTCAAACTCTTGAAGGATGACTATACATCAACGGATTTTCCCACCGATAACCTATCGTTTCAATACATATTGAAAAGGATTCACAACATCTATGACAATGGTCTTGCAAAGTAGAATTTAATGACGGAATCGTTGGACAACATGGGCAATGACCAAAGTGATTTTTTGAGCATGGATGTAGTTGAGTTCTGGTCTGACCAAACTTCAAATAATATAGTAGATAACATGCTCTTCAAGCACATCATCCTCTTGGACCAATACCATGATAATAGTAGACTCTGTGACCACCAAATACAACAATAAATCCTTTCCATAATACAGAGGACTGAGAAGACGGGTAGACATTAGATCACATTTCAACGCTTGGAAAGAGTGTTGAGCTGCTTCATCCAAATAGAATGGGACCCATTTTTTCAAAAGACACATAATCCCTTTAGTAATCTTGGCATAGTTGGAAACAAAACTCCGAAGAAATTTAGCTTTCCCCTATATACTTTGAAGTTGGGGGATTTTGCACAGGGGAGGAAATTGTACTATTTCTTCAACCTTTAAAGGATCAACCATGATTCCCTTAGTAGACATGATAAAACCTAACAAGTGACCCAGTGTTATGCAAAAGCTACACTTATTTGGATTAAGATGAATCTAGTAGTAGTGACACCTCTCAAAGACAAGTTGTAAGTGGGTAGGATGATGAGATCTCTTATGAGAACGTGATGCTAGATCATCAAGATACACCTTGCTGAACAAACTTCCCACACTAAGAGGGGGAGGGGTGAATTAGTGTGTGGAATTTTCTAACTTTTATTCTTCTTACAAGTTAGCAGTTAAAACATTTTGAACAAATTAATAACAATCAAATCATAATCACAATGGACACAGAAGGTACCAGATGTTTGTATATAATTTATATGAATATATGTGAATATAATAATAAGGATTTTCCCAAATCCAACTCTTTTTTTTCAGCACCAACTAAAGTAAGGAGCACCAACTCCTCAGAGAGCACCAACTCTCGGGAAAGAACTAGCTTGTTGCAAGACCCAACTTGTTGATAGAAAACAGTCCATCCAACTAGATTTCAACCAACTCTAGTAGCAATGATTTATTAATGAATCAAATTTGCTTCATGATCATAGGTATACAATCAATTCTCATCACGACACTTCATCCTCTATCTAAAATTTGTGTCTTATTTCATTTATCTTTCCTCTGATATCCGTGCCTTCCTCACTTCATATTTCCTATGATATTCACGCCTTCTTTCACTTCTTCTTCTTTCTGATATTTGCACAGACCTTAGGTCCGTATCCCCTTCATTTTTCTCCGTAGGCCGCTCTTTCTCAGCGAGCCTCTCTTTTCCACAAGCCCATCTACTTATTGCACAAAGAACACCCTCTAGTGAACCAATCATGGTTGTATTTATACTTTCTTATGCTCAGAACTTGTTTAAGTTATTGAGCCAACCTATGCAATAACCAACTTGTTTATTAACAAATTTGGGACCCCCAGAGATCATCGTTCCGGGTCTTCATTGTTAAACCTTGAATCCTCTTTTCTTTCATAAATAAATCATAGGATGGAATGATTTCCTTCATCTTTGTGATAACAGAAATAGGTGCTTCCTTCAAACCATGTTCATATGATCATAGGCATAGAACCAAGGGATTATCAATTTAATAAACACATTACATTCTCCCTTTTAAATATCTTTATCATATGAACAATGGCGGTGACCTCACGAGAGGTGAGATGAGATCCTCAACGCTTATCACATCAATGGTCATGATCCAATCTTCTAATGAGATGGACGGCTAACGGAACTTCGGGACTTCACCCTTTGGGTCTTTGTGACTTCCAACCTTTCAAATCTCTCAAATACGATATAGCCAAATGGATCATACAGTTCACATTTATATCACAGAACCAGATCAATGGTCATGTAGGATTCTTGGACCTATACTTCATTGCTTAATCCAATGGCCAGGACTTAATCAAGGATTGAGATGGATGGCCACCTTTTGCTCCGTGACTTCATCCATTATGCTTACGCTATCCTTCCACTATATTTTGATCAACGATTAAGGATGCATCCAAACATCAGATCGACATTCAATATCTCCTTTGGGTCTCCGGACTTCAGAGAATTCGATTCTCAACCCCTTCTTTCCTCCGTACATCAATCTTCTGGAGCTGACAAACTGCTAATGCGTGTCCCTCTTAGATTAACGGTCGATATCTCCTTTCACGTCTCTGAGATTTGAAATTATCAAGCCTCAACTTTCACCGTAGTATGATCAATGGTTGGTAATACTCCCGAGGCAATATTTCAGATCGGACAACTTATGTCCACTTTGGGACTTCGTCGATTTCGAATAGACGCAACTCCACTTTCCTCTAGAGTGATAACCTGTTGTGGTAAGTCATAATATGGTGGAGACTGCTTGATGTCAGTTAACATTTATGCTTACTCTATCCTTCCTTTCAAGTAGATCAACAGTCAAGAACGCTCTCGAAGTGATCTTCAGATCAGATGGCTCGTGTCCACTTTGGGTCTTCAGCATTCAGGACTTCGGGACTTTGGGCGAGTGTTGGTGGTAAAACTCTCAAAGTGAGGTAACTTACTTGTGACACTTAACGACCTATCACGAGACGAGAAGATACCACATGTCACTCAAATTCATGATTTTCATGTACCTAAAGTGCTAATTTCAACTTGACACTTGTCGTTCTTTGACTATGCCATGTGTCCTTGCTGACATAGACTGTTGACGTGGTTTGCCATAGTTTCTTGTTGATGTCGATGTAGATCTCCCGATGTGACACACGTCCATCTCCTTGATATTACGATCATGATTGTATCTGAAGGGTATCTCAGATCGACAACTGAGAGTGACTTTGAACCTTCATTCTTCGGGACTTTTGACATTCTTTCATGAAAACAATTCTGAAGCAATTCTCCCGAAGTGATGTAATTTGCTTACGTCACTTTTTGACATGGCACAACCCAATTTCCTCTTGACTCTTATCATCATCTGATTATTCCATTTGTATTTTTTGATGCGGTCTTCCATGTATCCTTGCTAACGTGGTTTTCCATATTCCATTTTACTAACGTGGTTTGCTACATGTCCTTGTTGACATGGTCTATTGACGTGGTATGACACGTATCCTTGCTAACGTGGTTTTCCATATGCCCTTTTTCTGACATGGTATTATGACATGGTCTGCCATGTGTTCTTGATGATGTGGTATGATGACCAACAACCCTCCAATGGTCCTCGTGTGTCCTCCTAATCTAACGGTCCTTATTCATTTCGAATGTCCAGGCTTCGGATATTTCACATCTCAAACTTTCCGTAGCGTAACCTCTTGGCAACTTTACATCTGGACAAAAAAAATTCATCAATCATGAACTTAGATCGATGGCTCGATATTTATGCGATGTAATTGTGCTATCTTATCTTGTCCTTCCACTTAGAATGATCGAACCACTGATGGAAATTCGAACAAATGAGATCTCATATCTTATCTTGATTATCATGTCCTTCCACTTGAAAATGATATGAAAGTTGAAGGGAATTTGGGTTTGATCCAATGGTTGATGGTTATTCGGATAATCGAACTTCCAAACCTTTTATCTTATCCTGTCCTTCCACTAAAATGTGATCCAACGACCATGAGGACACTCGAAGAAGATCAACATTTGACAATGATTATGGAATGACAACTTGTCATTGATTTAATTCATCATCCAAACTCCATAATTGGAAGTTGTGCATTGTTGGTGAGTCAACCATAATCGTTGATCTTCAAAGCTATAAGATTGGACAGTCCTGACTAATTGCGGGATTGAAACAAGCATGATATTTAATTCTCCTTTCAATCTCCACAATCTATCCCTGTCATAGATTTGGCGATTGTGCATCCGATAGTCATGATTTAATCTAACTTAAATTGGTCATTAGTTGGATCAACTACAATCATATATATTTGAAGCTATGTGATCTAACGATCTAGAGGGATTTTGCGATTGTAACTAACGAGTAGTTTAATTCTTCTTTCGATCTCCACAATTTATCCCTGTCGTTGATTTGGCTTGCTGATCTGATGGTCAGGATCCTCCAACGATCCTCAAGTCCACGGTCACTCATATGACCGATGTCTATTATATTTAGACGATCAACATGGTCAACCTTGATCGGATGGATGTTGAGGCTTTGTCACTCTGATCGGACGATTGTTGAGGCTTCTCGTTTTGAGATTACACTTTTTCTATGCATTGGTCGACTTCTCAATTTTCCATCGATCTGGACGACACTTTTGCAATGCACTCTTCCTTCGTTAACTCTCCTGAGTTTTAATAACTGTTTGTGCATTATTTTATGCATTGATATTCAGTCGCTAATTCTCCTGATCTTTGATCATAGGAACATTGTTGATCCTATCGTGATCAACAATAATCACAAATTGCTTCATCTTGTTCGTTTCTTCTTCTACGTGATATATTGTGCAATGAGCTCTTCGTTCTGAGCTTTGATCTTCATATTGTTCGCTCCTCCTCTTGAGATTTCTCTTTCAATCTCTTCATACTGTTTGACATATTCTACTAACTGATATACTATTGACATCGATGACAATATCATCTATGGTAATTCATCATTAACAACAGATCATCACACTGACTGTTGACATCAATGACAATATGTCCAACAATATCCCCCTTTTTTCATTGAGGGAAACACACTAACTTCATATACAAAAATCCCCTTGTGATGATTCTTTCCTCTCATGAAGTTTTTTCTCCCCCTTTGATATCAATGGCAAAGGGTTTTTTCTCCTTTGGTAAAGCCCTATATGTTACTGACTAGAGTATGAACTTGGGTAAATCTTCCTCTAGTCATGTTCTGCCTGTCATAGTTGAATGACTCCCCCTGTCAATATGCTCTCTTTCTACTTCTGACTACTCTTCCCTTTGTTTCTGAAAAGGTAGCTCTTCCTGACAAGGTTTATTCCCCTGTTAATTTACTAACTTCTTATCTCAGTTGATTGGGATTTTTGTGTTTCAAATGAGTAGTCTTCTTGATACAAATTTGTGTAGTGATCGAGTCTTTTCAAAACTTAATATAATTACTTTCTTCTTTACTAACCAAAAATTCCCTTGAGTTTTTAATGACTGTTCTCCCCCATTGTTTCTAAAAGGGTATATTTTTCTGATAGGATTTCTCCTCTTGTTATCTCTACAGGATGTCATGTACCTCATTTTGTACATCAGAATGTTTCTTCTATGGATGTCACTGTCTTGCTGGAACACTACGCAATTGTAGCTCATCTTATTCAAACAATTCTTGGATCTTCCCATTGATTCTAATTAGTCTCTAACTAGATGTATCCATCTTTATCCAAGATGCTTCTTTACTGTACATTTCTCTAAAGTTGTCTGAGACAACTTTATACTATGCTTGTCACATGACTGCAATTATTTCTGCAACAATTAACTACACTCTTGTTCACTTGTTCAATCTTTGCTATCCACATCTGTGAGTGTCCTGGTTTCTTGAACTTTGTTCTCTCATATTCTATTACTGCAACTTCATTTTTCTTCCATGTTCCATTTACTCCTTTTGTCGTACGGTATGTAGCATTTCTCATTGATTGTTTTCTTGAGTTCCAACAGTTATAGGCTTTGTGGCCATATCCACCACAACCATAGCATCTCATAGTGTAACAATGTGCAACAATATGTCCAACATGATTGTAGGTCCAACATATTATACTGTTGTTGAACCTACGAACTTGTTTTATTTCATGATGCCTACAAACCAAGGCTTTATGACCATATTCATTACAAGAAAAACAATAACTATTAAAAACACTTTCATACCTTCTTTGATTCATCCATGAAGGTGTGTCTCTTCTGAACTTGCTTTGATTTATATGAATAGCCTCTAGATGTCTTCCTTTATCTAATCTTCTAAATTTTGTAGTGTTGATTTTATTCTTTGGACGTGAAGAACTTGAGTCATACCTGCTTTCACTTTTTACAAATGAAGGATTTGTTTTAGACCTGTTTTCATCCTTTACAACTGACGGGACTGTGTCAGACCTGTTTTCACCTTTTACAAATGAAGGACCTGCATCAGATTTCTTAGGAGTACTGATTTCTTCTTTGTTGTATCCAAGACTGCACTTGTCATTTGGTGATCTCTGACTATCCAATATCTCATCCAGGGTCATGGAGCTATTCAAGAACTTGATTTAGGTATCTGAATTCTCAACCTTCTTTCTAAGATTCACAACTTCTGCTTCCAACTCATGACAAGATTCTTCCTTTTTGCCCAACTGGTTCCTTACTACCTCCTCTCTCCTTTTGGCTTCTTCAAGTTGGATTTTAAGATTGACATAGCTGTCTCTGAGTTCTTTTAGATCTGCAAGGTTTTTGTTTGGTTCATAATCTTCCTTCTTTTCTTATTTTTATTGACTAATTTCATTTTTCAGTCTCTCAATTTCCTCTTCCTTTGCTTGATTGATTTCATTTTTCTGTCTCTTGATTTCCTCTTCCTTTTATTTTGTTAGATCAACAAATTTTGTTTTCAATCTTTTGATCTCTTATTATTTGTTTTCTAACTGAATTTTTTTCTCAGATATGATTTCTTTATTGTCTTTGAGATTTTCTTTTATTCCCAAGATATGTTTATGATTGCTAAGCTCATCATCTTCCTTCTCCTTTTCTTTTGCTTGACTAATTTATTTATTCAGATTCTTGATCTCCTCTTCTTTCTCTTATAACTAATTGTTCTACTTGTATAATATCTTTTCATTGTCCTTGAGCATTTCCTTTATTTATAAGACATGCTTTTGACTCTTTTCAAGAAATTCTTTAGTGTAGTCATGAAGATAGCTATAGTCTGATTCATTATGGTCATAGAGGTATTAAAAAAGACTCCAACGAACCTTTTGTTTGGCCTTTGAAAGTTCTTCTTATACTTATTCCATGGGATAAATGCTAACATAAAATTATCTTATTGTATCTGAGTTTTCTTCTTCACTTGGAGGGGAGGATTCAATATCAATGGTATTGCAATCAAAATATTGTGGAGAGTCTTTACCTTTATTGATGACTAAGTCTTCCTCTTCATCCTTGATAGGAATGTCTTATGTGTCTTGTCTTTTGATTTGATAAATATATTCTAGCTTCATCCATAAGTCATTGGTGTATGTGCATAGTCCTATGCTTTCCTTGACTTTATCTAATAATTCATTGAGAAGAATCTGCAATACCACTTCATTCCTCTTCCTTGATTTTCTTTGGACTGTAATTTTGGATAGATTCTTTGATGTAGTTAAGTCCCAGGTCTTTCTTACTACTGAATTCCAAACTTCAGATCCTTTTGAGTTCAAATACTCTTTCATATTTTCTCTCCATGAGGAATAATCTGTTCCATCAAATAAGGGAGGTTCAATTGCAGAGAGAGACATATGTTCACCCATTTCTTCAGGATCTACCTTCCAGTGTTTAAACTGTGTTTTGAAGGAACCTCTCTCCGATACCAATTGTTGAACACACCGCCTACACTAAGAGGGGGGGGGGTGAATTAGTGTGTGGACTTTTCTAACTTTTATTCTTCTTACAATTTAGCAGTTAAAACATTTTGAACATATTAAGAATAATCAAATCATAATCACAATGGACAAAAAAGATACCAGATGTTGTATATAATTTATATGAATATATGTGAATATAATAATAAGGATTTTCCCAGCACCAAATATTTTGTTTTATCACCAAATGAAGTAAGGAGAACTAACTCCTCGGAGAGCACCAACTCTCAGGCAAGACCTAGCTTGCTGCAAGACCTAGCTTGTTGATAGAACACAGTCTATCCAACTAGAGTTCAACCAACTCTAGTAGCAGTGATTCATTAATGAATCAACTCTGCTTCATGATCAGAGGTATACAATCAACGCTCATCACGACACTTCATCCTCTGTCTAAAATTTGCGTCTTCTTTTCTTTATCTTTCCTCTGATATCCACGCCTTCTTCACTTTGTCTTTCCTCTGATATTCACGACTTATTTGACTTCTTCTTCTTTCTAATATTCACACGGAAATTAGGTCTGTATCCCCTTCATTTTTCTCTGCAGGCCGCTCTTTCTCAGCAAGCCTCTCTTTTCCACAAGCCTGTCTACTTCTTGCAAAAAGCACACCCTCTAGTGAACCAATCATGGTTGTATTTATACTTTCTTATGCTTAGAAATTGTTTAAGTTATTGAGACAACCTGTGAAATAACCAACTGGTTTATTGAAAACTTTGGGACAACCATAGATCATCATTTCATGTCTTCATTGTTAAACCTTGCATCCCCTTTTCTTTCATAAATTGATCACAGGATGGATCGATTTCCTCTGTCTCTGTGATAACAGAAATAGGCGCTTCCTTAAAACCATGTTCATATGATCATAGGCGTAGAACCAAGGGATTATCAATTTAAGCGATGCATTATATTCTCCCTTTTAAATATCTTTATCATATGACCAATGACGGTGACCTCATGAGAGGTGAGATGATCGCTTGAGCACTTATCACATCAATGGTCACGATCCAATCTTCTGATGAGATGGATGGCTGATGAAACTTCAGGACTTCACCCTTCGGGTCTTCGTGACTTCCAACCTTTCAAATCTCCCAAATATGATATCGTCAAACATATCAAATGTTTCACATTTATATAATGAAACCAGATCAATGGTCATGTATGATCCTTGTACCTATACTTCATTTCTTAATTCAATAGCCAGGACTTAATCAAGCTTTGATATGGATGGCCACCTTTTACTCTGCGACTTCATCCATTATGCTTACGCTATCCTTCCACTGTATTTTGATCAATGATTGAGGATGCAGGCGAACATCATATCGATGGTCGAGATATCCTTTGGGTCTCTGGACTTCATATATTTCGAGTCTCAACCCCTTCTTTCCTTTGTACGTAAATATTCCGGAGCTGGAAAACTGTTGATGCGTGTCCCTCTCAGATTAATAGTCGAGATCTCCTTTTGCATCTCTGGGCTTTGGAATTCTCAAGCCTCAAATTTCATCGTAGTATGATCAATGGTTGGGTATAATCCCAAGGTGATCTTTTAGATCAGACGACTTATGTACGCTTCAGGACTTCGTCGATTTCGAATAGATGCAACTCCATTTTCCTCCAGAGTGATCACCTGTTGTGGTAAGTCATAATATGGTGGATACTTCTTGTTGTCGGTTAAAATTTCGTCTTACTCTATCCTTCAACTGAAGTAGATTGACGGTCGATAATTCTCCCAAAGTGATCTTCAGATCAGAGGTCTCGTGTCCACTTTGGGTCTTCGACATTTGGGACTTCGGGACTCTGGGCGAGTGTTGGTGGTAAAACTCCTGAAGAAAAACTCTTGGAGTGATGTAACTTAATTGCATCACTTGTTGACCTGTCACAAGCCAAGCAGTTGTCATGTGTCACTCAGATTATTTATTTTCACGTACCTGAAATGCCTATTTCAACTTGACACTTGTCATTCTCTGACGGTTCCATGTGTCCTTTCTGACATAGACTGTTGATGTCGTATGCCACAGTTTCTTACTGACGTCAATGTAGATCTCCCAATGTGACACATGCTCATCTCATTGATCTTACGGTTAGGATTGTTTCTGAAGGGTATCTCAGATCGAAGATTGAGAGTGACTTTGGACCTTCGTCCTTCGGGACTTCGAGACTTTTGACATTCGTTCGTGATAAAACTCCCGAAGAAATTCTCCCTAAGTGACGTAACTTTCTTACGTCAGTTGTTGACATGGAATGAGCCAATTTCCTCTTGACGCTTGTTATAATCTGATTATGCCATGTGTATTTATTGACATGGTCTATTGTCATGGTCTACCATGTATCCTTGCTGACATGGTCTGCCATATTCCCTTTTGCTGACATGGTCTTCTGACCTGATCTGCCACATGTCCTTACCGACGTGGTCTGCAACATATCCTTGCTGACGTGGTCTGCCATATGCCATTTTTCTAACGTGTTCTGCCACGTTTCCTTGCTGACATGGTCTGCTAACCAACATCCCTCCAACGGTCCTCGTGTGTCCTCCTAATCTGACGGTCCTTGTTAATTTTAGATTTTCGGGCTTTGGCTATTTCACATCTCAAAATTTCTGGAGTTTAACCTCCTCCCAACTTTAGATCCAAAATAAATGTTGTTCATCTATCATGAACTTAAATCAATGGCTCGATCTTTCTTTGATGCAGTTGTGCTAGCTTGTTCTGTCCTTCCACTTAGAATGATCCAAGGATGGACGAAAATTTGCACAAATGAGATTTCAGATCTTATCTCGCTTATCCTGTCCTTCCACTCGAAAATGATATGACGACTGAAGGGAATTCAGGTTTGATCCGATGGTTGATAGGTATTAGGATAATTGAACTTCCATCCCTTTTAACTTATCATGTCCTTCCACTAAAATGTGATCCAATGGTCATGAGGACACTCGAAGCAGATCAACGGTCGATGATGATTGTGGAACCACAACTTGCGAGTGATTTAACTCGTCACCCAAACTCCGCAATTGGAAGTTGTGTGTTGTTGGCAAGTCAACCAAAATCGTTGATCTCCAAAGCTATAAGATCGGATGGTCCTGACTATATGCTTGAGGTGGTGGTAGGCAAGCGACATGGCCCGCTCAAAAGTGGATCTAGCATACTTAAGGCCAAAATGAATTTTTTTGTATGAAAATGTACCCCAAGGACATATAAATGTCATTTTATGTTGATCCTCAGGTTTTATTTGAATCTAGTTATACCTGGAAAAACTGTCCATAAAAGAAAATACTTCACAGCCCGCACATTCGTCGACAATCTGATCAATGAATGGGGTTGGAAAATTATCTTTTGGGCAAGATTTATTCATATTACAAAATTTCATACACACCCATATTGGACCTTGTTTTTGTTAATAGGAACAAGGTTCGACACCCATTCCATCAATTGCACTGGATAGATGAAACCAACCTTAGTGAGTTTCTCTACCACCGCTTTCATGGTCGTTGCCTTGCGAGGATTGAATCGAAAAATATTTTACCAGATAGGATTGGCATCAAGGTAAGTTGTAATATCATTTTCAACTATATGTGGGTAAGTTCCTGGAATCTCATCATAAGACTAGGAAAAAACGTCGTGAAATTGTATAAATAATTCACTTTATATTTGAATCTCCTTGGAGGAATAATCTGCTCCGATGAAAAATGTTTTCAACGACGCCATGGGTTCAGAAGATGTCAATAGGAATCATTTCAGTTATAATTTCCATTTTTACCTCGGCATAGATTATGTTCATGGCTAGAGGGCTAACAGGACAAGTGGCATCTCCATTCATGGTTGTAGTGAACTCTTCTTCTTCTACTCTCCTCATATTGGGTAAAAAATAATATCTATGGTGGAGATCGTCCCAAGGTCTATCCATCCCATTCATCACCCCAAAAATTTCCTCATCAAAGGGGAAGACTAAGTCCAAAGGATTGTGAGTAGCATGAGATTCTTGAGAAAAAATAGGCTCGAGAATGGGATCTAACTCCTGTGGGGGATCCAGATCAAGGTTGGCCAAGGTTTTTCGGAATGATAGATGTTCCTCCCTTTGAACTATGCTCTTTTGTTATGTCAGATGCTTCCAAGAGTTGTTGTAGTGTTACCAACTACTCCCGCACCTTCTGGTGTTGCTCTACTTGTTTCCTCAGTTCTTCCTCAATGACTTCCTCCGTAGTGTCCCGTACTTGGTAGTTGATTTGGTCCATCTTGTTATTGGTCAAATTGTAGACTGGGGGTACCTTTTACACTTTGGTATTCTTGGGCACACCTCCTGTTGGTTACTTCCCCTGATCCTTGTGTTTCACTGTATTCATGCATTTATTTAGCATTAACTAACTAATTAAATGTGGCTTTATTACCAAATGCTTCGTGTGATTTTTTCCTCATAATACTAATCTGTCATGATTTTTGATGTATTTTACCATTTAAAACTAGAAAACGTGTTTATGACCTATCATTTCCACTTTTCAATCATCGTTTTCGTGCTTTAATGCTTTTAATGATCTTTCCAGTGCCAAACTACGCAACTGTTCTTGTTTTTTCATCTATTTTCTTCGTAGTCTTTTTCTTCTGTGTATTATTTTCTTAATTGTCATAGTTCCATCCTAATGCGTGATAATCATTCCTTCTTTGTAAGGTATTATGCCTTTTTACTCTATAATATTGTTTATTTTCCTATATATATTGTTTCTTTTTTTTCTTCCCCTTTTTTTTTACTGCGGCATGAACATTACTTCCAAAATATTTTCTTTTTTCACATGTGTTAGATATAACCACTCCAAATTTCATACCAAGTTACATATGAGAATTAGGAGAATAAAAGATGATTAATTATCCAAGAAGCACAATAACCTTTTTGTGTTTTGGCACTTTCTGAAGCACTCCATAGTTGCATGCTTAGAAACGAAAGGAATCTACGCACAAATTCATAACCCAAAAACAACTTAGAAGTTTTGGAACACCTTAAAACCAAAAGGGCTTGCAAAATAATTGAATATCTTGAAATTGTCTGGACACTTCTAAAACAACGTGGAAGAGGATTGGAAATCAATCTATGGTTGCCACTAAAAAACCAAAATGGCCTAAAATTCCAACCACGGGTCTCTCTTTGGTTCAACAGAGTAAAAATTTTGTTATGATATTTCCATATCACTGGAAGTTAACCTTTGATATTATATACAAAGAAAACGAATTATATGAATGCAATAAATTGGCTTACAAATATTCAATTGACAACTAAACGGCTTCGCCAAGAATCATTTCTATGAAATATAGAGTACAACCAAAAGAAAATAAAGTGTTCTCATTTTCCAACCTGAAATGAAAATGCCATGGGTTACAACAATCACAAAAAAATGGGGCTCTGGTAAGGAAAATGTAGAAAAGTCATGATCGAGCTCCTTTTAATTTCTTGATCCTTTTCTCCTCTTTCTTTCTCTTTCATTGTCATCGCATTTTTATTTATCTTGACCTCTATCCCTCTCCCTTATCCTGTCCTTATCCATGTTCCTCCCATGCTCATTTCTATCTCTACTGCCACTATTTTCCCTCTCCCTTTATTTTTCAGTCTTAGTGTCACGATTCTTGTCTCTGTCACGATCTTTGTCCCAATGATGAACACGATCACGATCTCTCTCACCTTCCTTGTTTTTATCCCTCTCCCTGTCTCTATTGGATCTATGAGGGAGCCTGCTACGGATCTGATTGTGATATGCTTCTTTGAAGATGAATTCCTATTCTCATCCCATATTTTCTTTCGATCTGGGGAGCTTCTCTTTGTGATGCGAGTATAATGCTTTCTATTGTTATTTGTTTCATCCATTAAACCAAATTCAGCTTTCAGTTTCCTTTTGTGAGAAGACACTTTCCTTTCAATTTTTTACTCCATGCTCTTCAATCTTCAATAAACTTGTGATAATACATCACTGCAACTTCCAATCTCTATAAAGTTTTCATGCGTTCCTCATTCATTCTAGTGTCAATAATTGCAAGAAATCTAGTCTTCACAACCACTCCTTGTTCCTCACCTTTTCTCTTACCAAAGAGAGTATCCTCACTTGAGGAAGAAAAACTTAAACCAATACATCGAGTATCCTTCTTTTATTCAACATCACTTCCATCATCCTCGCGATTCCATTTAGAAGAAGGTAAAACAAGATTCACTCTCCCATCCTTTCTAGTAAATGGCTTTAACTATGGCTATAGAATTGTCAATTTCAGCGCCAATGTAATAGTAGACTGCTCCAAAGCCCCATTGTCGTGGGTTCCACCCTATTATCTATGTCATGGTATCCATATTGTGGCCATAGCCATGACTCTCCTAAGACATTGTTCCTTCATTCTATCCCATCCTTGCTATTGGCACCATGGTTTACTTATTTCCATCCACCTTAGCAATGATCCAAACTCCACCTACACTCGAACGCCCCTCTAATATAGAACTGTTAATTTCACTTCCATGAAATGGAACCATTTGTTGGTGCTCTGCGCGGTTGTAAGACCCTAGGTTCAATTTTACCTTGACCAACAAAACCCTTCAGACACCGACCCTTTCGGCATAACTTGTATGTAGATGAAGTCTCACCTGAGGTATATATTGGGACTATAGGAGCCAGGTTTCTACTGTAGTGAGGGAATGGGAGGTGATCATTCTATTAATTCTTACTTATTGGTTATGTGCATGTTGTTCTTTCTTTGTTCTTCGTTAGCTACTTAGTGAATTCAAATTCATATTACCCTTACACTCCATATTACAAAATAAACCCATTACTGTAACTATCATAACTCTTGCAAAATGATTACACTTAAGAAAAATCTAATCTAATATGCATCCAAACAGAATACATGAAAAATCACACAAAAGAAATTCAACACAATAGTTAACGTGGTTAACGCAACGGCTACGTCCACAATGACTAACTTCTTTATTATGATTTTGGTATTTGTCTGAGGCTTCCACACTATCCTTACAAAGATACATCATGGTTACATTTCCCTTCTCCTAGCCTAGCTGCTCTGTAGTGCAAGCCTTTCTCTCTCTCTGCATCATGTTCCTAGAATTCATACATGGACTTTACCCTTCTCAACCTAGCATATCATTGTTCTTATTCAATAGAACAAAAGCCCTAATCTCCCAACCCATTTACATACTTAGACATAAATTCCAGGGTTTAAAATCATACTTTTTTCATTCCAAAACCCTACTACAATACATGATAACTCAAGTTAACTTGTTTTTCAGGCTATTTTCACCTTCTTCTCCATTTGCATGATTCTTTTTCACTCTAACTATTGTTCTTCCTACTTGTGTGCATCCTTCTATCTTTAGCATGTCGGTTTTCCATCCTTCCTTCTCACCCACTTTCTTATCCTTCTTTATTCTTTTCTTTATTCCTCTTCTTTATTCTTATATTTTATTCTTCTTGTTTTGCATTGTACTCTTGAATGTGCTTCAACTACACAATCCCCAATATTCTTTCTTCTTCTGTGCACATCATCTATACTTTGGATTTTTATGTATATTATTTCTAAAATTTCTTTCCAACACCCTCTATCACTCTTCCCCTCTCTCTTTACCTCTCTTTATCTCTCCTTCTCTTTCATCCTCTCTCTCTCCATCTATCTCTACCTCCCTCCCTCCTTCCTTGTTTCCCGCTCTCTCTCTCTCTCTCTCCGCCACTCCTCCATATCTCTCTCTACCTGAAACTCACTCTTATTCTCTCTTTCCATCCCTCCACTGTCTCCCTCTCCCCAATCCCTCTCTTTCTCTCCCCCCTCTCTCTTATGCTCTATATACCCCTCTTTAGAGAGAGATATTGGAGGGGGAGAAAGAATGAGATATGAAGATACAAAGTGTAGGAAAGAAGGGAAGATGAGAGAGAGGAAGGGGGGA
>JZKD02S0209200.1:0-15191 GCA_000966675.3 Picea glauca
GGTTGGGAGGTGCTCGGGAGGACTGTTGTCCTCAGAAGTTCAAGTGGGTGCTTGAACACAGGAAGTTGTAGCTTCCATCTGGTGGCAGCCAGAGAAACAAGGGTGGCAGGGAGGTGCTAGGGAGAACAGGTGTTCTCTGTTATGCAGGTTGGAGCCTGTGTAACTGGAAGTTGGTGCTTCCATCCAGTTGGTGCTGGAACATTCAGGAAGTTGGTGCTCGAATACTCAGGGAGTTGGTGCTTCCTTCTAGTGGGTGCTAGAGAAACCAGAGAGTTGGAGCTCTCAAACAAGTTGTATCTTGTAAGACAGAGGTAGCAGCCTCACATTGAGTTGGTGCTCAATTGTAAATGATGTACAAAACTGCAAAAGACTGCCTATCATTTCGAAGAAGAAGAGGTTTTATCCCTTTATGGGTTTCCTCGTGAAAATCTGTCTCTGTGTGTACTTCATGTGTGACTGATGGTTTTTACTTTTACTGCTCATATGTTGTACATTGTCGATAACCACATGAAGAAATATTAATAATGTTTTAATAAGTATAAAATTGTTTAAGCTTATATACAACTGATTCACCCCCCCCTCTCAGTTGTTTTAGTATTTCCAACAAATCTAGCCACCAATTGCCATAGATATATCAAGTGACATGAGAGATCCCTCTTTGAGTTGATTTGGCTAGGGACGCATTGAAAAATTTTCCCTAGGAAAGAACAACATGGTTGAGTCCTAAGGTCTGAGAGAAGTAGACACTGAGGCACATATTGGTTGTATTCCTTCTCTGGCGACTCCACACATCAAAAAATCAGTTTGAAGGCGATTCCACTGGTAGAAGAATCCATAAAATTTCAATTTTCACTGGCGACTCCACTCTCACTGAAGAATCCAGCTTCCAAAACATCAATGGTGACTCCACTCGTAATGTGGAATCTATATCCCAAGATTCCATTGGTGAATTCACTCAAATTTATAATACAAAATGAAGTTCATAGGATTCACTGAAAGATGATGCCCCTTGGTTGAGGTATGAGAAGGCATTATGAAAGAAAACAAATGCTCAAAATGGGATTTTTTTTAGATCATTTTTCTATTTGTTATAAGTTGTCTCTGGTATTTTATTGAAAATGATAGACAAGTTCTTCTTTTCTTACTACATGAAAATAATGACCACGACAATCCAGAAAATATATATCCCCCTCTTAAAATTACATGAACATCCCCTCAGTTTATCACTCATTTTGATAAAGAAAGTTCATCTGGGCTACGTGATGACCATAACCAAGTTGATGAGCCTCATGAAACTAGAGTTGATATTTAATCGCTTGCACTTGAACTAACACCCTCCAAGACTCAACATAGATACAGACCATTAAAGCTTCCCCACATCCTTCATAATTTCCCTCCAAAACACTATGAGTACCTACCTATGTTTTATGGGGAACCTGATAGCATCTCAGCAGAGAAGCACATCCAAGGGTTTGAGAATTTTATAGATTTGTTTGAAATTGAACATGATGATGTTTGTATGAGGTCCTTCTCTCAATCTTTGAAAGGAGACACCAAAGACTGGTTTAAACATTTCCAACCTGAGAAAATTAGCTCATGTGAGGAATTGAAGGACATGTTTTTAAAGTTTTGGGGCAATAAGAAGTCTTTGGACTTACAGCTTAGAGAGTTCTATGCTTTGGAAAATCATGACAATGAAACTATTTCTCTATTCAGTAGAAGGTTTTTCAGTATCTATCAAAATTTACCCAAAGAAATTTGACCCCCTGAAGCTTCTTCTATGCTCCATTTTGCAACTATTGTCCATCCAGATTCGTCTCTCCTTCTTATGGAAACAATATCCAAGTCCTTACAACAAATGTTTTGTGACGCTCAGGACATTCAACACAACATCTAAGCATGTGAACAGATTCAAAATGAAGAACCAAATCCCAAGAACGTGAAAGGTAATATGAGAGGATAAAGGTTGATTCGGATCCTAAACATAGAATCGAAAACATTAGAGGTCCTCTTGCATTTTCTTATACCAATGATTATGCAAAAAATTATATTCCACCTAATGAAATAAGGGGTGTTGATCCATCTCATGATGAGCAAAGGGATGATTATTTTTTATACTCATTTATAGATGTTCAAGAGAATGAAACTACCAATCTGATTGTTGAATAATAGGTCGATGTCCCTAATTTGTTCTTGTTAGATGACATATCACAGACAGATGATTTGCCTATATATGACAAGTATGAGGAGGATTGTGATGTTGAAGACTTTCCTTTTCAGCAGTACAGTGAGATAAGTCAACTTGCATATTACAGCTACAAAGGGTAGAGTATTGGATCAGCCAAAGAAAATTCTCTACCTTTGTGCTTTGTTGCATTCAAATTTTTGAGAGAGAATTCTAAAATCATTGTTGAAGCAAGTGAATTTGTTCTGATGCAAAGTCACACCAAACCAACAAAATACATTGACAAGATATTGGAGCACTCTTCTTAGGTGCTCAATGATCCTATTCCTTGTTTTGTAGAAGACCTTGTCGATTCAGAGGTGCATTCATTGATCGAAGACAAAGCTGAAAGTGAGCAGGTCCAACAATCCAAAGAGATGGAGAAATGTACCTATGACGACACTGGAGAAAATGAAGAAGGTTTTCAGTCAGGTAACAGAACCTTGCCATTGTGTTTTTCCTCATTCGAACTGTTGAAACAAAGTAGCGTCTCAAATTAGAAAATATCTAAGCATGAAGTTGAAAGTAAAGAAAGAAATGGGCTTACAGATAAAAATTCTCTCCCCTTATGTTTTTCTTCCTTTTAATGGTTAAAATAAAATCACGAGGCTTCAGAGAAAGCAGGGAGTTCTGACTCTATTCACAGTAGTACGATTTTACATGAAAAATTTGTTGTCATTGAAGAACACCAACTGCACTCACATGCATTGAAGGATCATTGCTTGAAAAATTCGGAGTGGAAACCTACGCTTAATCATCAGATTAAAGAAGAATCTGATCAAGAAATTGTTGTTGAAGGTCATTTACCTTCTCCTAAAACTAATGCAGATGTTCAACAACATTCCTAGAAAGGTAAAGTATTTCAAGGCTGCCTTTCTTCCCTTGAAAATGACGTAGTGATCCTATTCCTAAACAATCTAAACATGGATGGAGATTTTTAAACTTCACCTATGGAGACTCCAAACAACGAGGGAACACTTGTGGAGGAAGCTTACTCTTTTGTCTTGACTCCTGAAAAGGAAACATTTTTTCATATGATTCATGATCCCAAGACACATTATATGGAGAAGGTCTATAATCAGAATTCACCAATAATAGAGGACTCCAATAGGTCAACGTCTATATCAAATGTGAGTCATTTTACGTTAGAAGAGTTTCTCCAGCCATGGTTACCTTATGACGCAAGAAATCTTAACTACCAAACTTCTCAAAAAATTTGCCAGTTTCTTGATAAAAATCAACAAGTTGAATCACCTTAAAACAGAAATGTAGCAGAAGGAGTGAAATGTGACGATTTTTTTATACATATCTTAGAGGATCCATTTGCAATCCTGTTGGAGGAAGTGAAAAATCTAGGCCCTTTAGAAATTTTTCGAATTGGACTTATAGATAAAATTTTGAATGAATCATCAATAGAAGGGTTTTTGAACAAGAAAGTACAAAAGAAACGAATGATGGATAGGATGTTGTCATGGCTACATTGGGATTATGATTTCACTTGATTGACAGTCATTTTTTCAGCAGTTAGGGTAGGTAGGAGTGTGTGAATAAGCTTGTGGATCAAGCATTGTTTTCCAGTAGTATGTACAATTAGATCCTAACAATAATTTTTTAGCATCCAATGAAAAGCAGTTCAAAAAAGATGGTTTTAAGATTTGACATTTTAGTCTCCAAGATGAAACAGGATGCCCACACACATTTGAAGGCATCCCAATGAAGAAAGCACAGGGTCTACAGTTATTTTCTACCTCATAGGGAGGATAGCATCCCCAGATGGAGCCTATGTTATCACCATGACGATCATGCTTCAAATCTGAGTTTAAAATTTAGCAAGCGACTAAATCAGTGTAGAGACATGGAGTTATTTGAAGGCTTAGGTCATATATGGTGGTGATATGGAAAAATATAGTGGGAGCACGAACGGGGAGTCCTATGGACCATTCATATTGGGGCAGCTCGAATCAACGGTTGGGACCCATATCGGGTGACGAAGCAGCGCGGGACTTAACAGATAAAGGGCGGGCCGGGGAAAACCACCATGGTGTCAGTCATAGACGTGTGGCACCCTCAGAGATACATCAGGACAAAAGGAGGTCTGCCTAAAACCATTTTCACAAAATCCATGATGTCACATGTTCTAATACGTCAAATCAACGATTCATGTAGGGGAAAGCGACGACTGGTCAAATCATCGCACGCCAATCGTTCGGGTACTTCACGACCATGAAATGTCAAGGGAATGCTGCCGGATAATGAACTCAAAGGCTAATCATTTGAAATGGATTGGCCGAGCATAGTAAATCAATGTGCCTACAAGTAATCTTGTCAGTGATTAATGATTGGAACTTGATAACTACTTATATTCAAGTATGGGTGGATTTATTCTGCTCCCAGAAATTTTCGTCCCATGCATAAGTGGAGTAATCTTGAGCTGGATCAATTTCTTCAATTTTGTAGACTTAAGGGAGACAAAATTGTTGCCTCTACAAGGTCAGAAGATATGGATAAGGTCAATCGAACAGTTTCCAGTACAACAAAGTTCTCAACTAATGTGTCAAGCTTACCAATAAGTGAAAAATAAAGGTGGGTTGCGCAGATATTAGAAACCAAATTCCATATAGAGACGGCAATTGAATCAGAGTGGGGGGTTATATTAAACCTTGTTATGAGGGACCCAGTCATCAATGAACACGTGGATGAAATCTACAAGCAGGTTGCGAAGAAGAAACAGAGCAAGCAACTGAAAACAGAAATCAGAGATGAGATGATGGAGAGCGTTGGAGAAAATCAACTCGCTTGGTTGAGAAGTCTGAAAGAAGAAATCGCCAAGATGAAATGAATTCTCAGGTAGGATCAATTACATTCCAGCAAATTTTGGACAGATGGAGGCCAAAGAAAGGGGCCCTAGATATGACAAACATGTTCCTAACGGTCCCTTTGAAATAGGATAATTGTTATTATAAATTACTCCTTTTAGTAGCTTATCTCTATTTTTAGAATTATGGGGAAGTCTAAATGTTTTGAATTCCATAAGTAATTCCCCTATATATGTGTTATCTTGATAATATAAAAATCATGGAGAAAACAGGAGCATGCCCTCTGTGCAGGAAGACTTTTGTAAATTTTGGGGCTAGATTGAATATATAAATGCAAAAGAAGATTTTGGACTGTTTATGGAAAGATTCTAACTGGCGGTGATATGAGTCTTGTTTTCTTAAATAGTATGTATTTCCTGTAATCTTATATTTCATTTACACTTATCTCTGTCTAAATTGGATAAACAAAAACCCAGAATTCATCATTGCGATGCTCTTGGTTTAGCAATTTATACTATCTTTATTTCTTCTTAACCAATTCAGAATTCATTTTAAACATGCTCTGATGCAGTTATATGTTTCTTTTTCCTCTTATGCCTTGAAAATTTCAGATATAAACTCAGACTCATCGCCTCATTTATCCTTTCCCTTTTGATAGTTTCATGTTTTGACAATGCTTTTTTCATTCCTGACTCCATAGCCCAAATGTCATCTTCATTTCTTCAGTTATTTGATAAATCCCCCCAAAACAAACCAAATCTAGCCACTGATTTCCATAGATATATCAAGTGACACGAGAGAGACCTCTCTGAGTTGAGCTGGCTAGTGCCTTAGCTCTAAAGCTATTTGAAAGAGTTACCTCTATCATTTGTCTATTCAGTTGGACAAAATTTACAGAGTGCTAACACTTCCCATATAACTCTTTAACCAAAAACACATAGTATAACAACTAGGTCCATCACTTCACATTTGTCGCCATTATATATACATTCAAGATTTATATATAATATTTTCTCCATAACCTTGGGACTTATCCATAGCTTTTTTTTTCCTTCTTGTTTTGTTCAAGCTCCCATGTCATCATACTATCCTTCACATAAAACCATGTATAATATTATTAGTCAATGTTATAACGTAGCATAGCACCTATAAAACAACATAATCCTCATATCCATAGAACTTCCCTGTATTGCGAATGAACATCAACAAGATTTAGCAACAATGCATCAACCAACCATGTTGTCATATCAAATGAAACCAAGACTGCATCATCAACTGTATAGGATTGTGTAGGAAACAACATAACAACAACAACATATAAGAATAAAACATCTATCTTTGCACCTCTAATATACAAGGGGGTCCCACCTACTAGTTAATTATTATTATCATAAATAAATAATAGAGCTTAGCAATCATTTGAGAGTAAAATTCATCGTTGTGATTTTAATCGTCAAAAAACTGGCGACACCACAGGGAAATTTGTTTCCAACATATTAAGAAATCAAATTGTTTGGTTTCGCAAACCATGTAAACATAAGATCAAGAAAATAGAAATCATAATAATTATGCAATAGGGGGAAGTGAGTGGTTTAGCTACAGGAAGGATTTGATTGTTAATGTAAAATAGTGTTGATAGAGAGCTATCTCGTTCATCAATTTCTTCACTTGTTTCAGCATGCTGAGCTAAGTGAAGGGTTAAGTCACGTCTTTTAATGGTATTAGAAGTAATAATGGTTATATCATGATCCTGGATCTTGGCAAGACAATGTGCAAGTGTCCATGAAAGATAAGTCTATGAGAGAAAAAACTTGACAGTAGGTAAAGGGACTTTTACCAGCGTGTGCTTACCTAAGATAAACTGGCGAAATTTTTCAACGGGCTTAACAAGAGCGAAAGCATGCTTTTCAATATACGAATATTTAAATTCATCATATGACAAGCTTTGACTCATGTAAGCTATTGGTTTCTCATTAACTTGGTTATCATATTCCATGAGGATAGCATAAATTGTTTCCTCTGTGGCATTAGTATGTATAACAAATTCTTTCTCAAAATCCATCTTCGCCAAAACCGGTGTGAAATTGATCACCTTCTTGATCCTTACGAAATCATTTTCGACATAATCAATCCAAGAAAAGGAACGATCTTTCTTAAGAATATTGTGAATTGGTTTTACCATTAAATAAAAATCAGGAACAAACCTATGGACAAAGTTGATAACACCCATAAAGGCTTGAACCTCCTTCTTGGAAGTAGGAGAAGGAATATTTAGGATAGCAACGATCCTTTCAGGATTCATGCTTATTCTTGAATCATAGATAATGTGTCCAAGGATCTTTCCCTTGGTAACACCAAATTTCCTGCATCAAATGAGAACCTTTTTAAGATGACCAAAATGGTATGATCGGTTTTTTGAATACACAGTTAAGTCATCAAGATAAATCTGAATATTGTTTCCAATCAAATCGTCCAAATCTATTTGCATAGCTATTTTGAAAGTGTCACCTTCATTAGATACGCCAAAATGAATACGTTCATAAGCGAAAGTTCCCCAACGTGTAATAAAAGTGGTTTTATATTTATCTATCTCTTTTACCTTGATCTGATTGTAACCAGAAAAACCATCAAGTAAGTGCATCATCTTTAATCCTGCAACTTGTTGCAAAATCATTTCCATATTAGTGAGAGTAAAATGGTCTTTTATACTAGCTCTATTTAATGCACGAAAATCAATGCATAATCGGATCTGAAAATTCGTCTTCTAAATGGGAACCAAATTGGAAACCCACTCAGAATACTTGACAGGGAAAATTATCCCATCCTTCAATAGTTTTTCCAACTCCTTTCGAATAGTTTCTTCTAGTGCAGGGTTAATGGTTCTTTGTTTTTTCCTAACCGTTTTTACACCCTCCTTGATAGGAATGGAATGTTTTATAAGAGAAGGATCAAAACCACGAATATCCTCATAATACCAAGCAAAAAAATCTTGAAATTCACGAAGTAACTCAGTGAAATTCAATTTTTCCTCATATAAACATTGAGCACCTATCTTAACATTATTTGGACAATCGGGTGTCCCAATGTTCAAGGAAATAGTTTCTCCCACTTTCCTTTTTGAATCCTCTTCTTTATGTTTCTCTTTTTTGCCTACATCACTCCATGAAAATGAAATTTCTAGAGGAGTCAATCCCTTCAGAATTTTGTTATTTTCTATTGACATAATCTCCTTAGGCTTATTTAAGGTTCATTTTGTATGAAAGCATAGATGCCCTCATCACTAGGGAAGACCTTCCATGACTCTACATTGTCGGGGATATGTGGACGATACAAAGATTGAAAGGTGCAATCAAGTCTATGTGGAATAAGTTGTCAAGTAGGAGAGGCTGAAAAAATAGCTAACCTGTCAGCCATTGAGTTCAATTCCCTCTTAACATAAGTGATGTTGAAAGATAGCAAGTTCGAGATAAGTTTCCAAACAGTTTGGGTGCAACGTTTCATTAACTTGTTGCTAGGAGAATATCTCTTACGTACAAGGTTTACAACAAGTTCGGAGTCCCCAAAAAATATAAGGTGACCACAACCTAAATTATAGGCATTTTCAATGCCTAGTAGTAACTCTTCAAATTCAGTGACGTTGTTTGTGCAAGAAAAATATAACCTATAGGAAAAATTATGAATTTTACCCACCAGAGAGTACAAGATAATACCATCTCTGTTTCCTTCATTGGAGCATGAACCATCAAAGTGAATATTACACATCCCATCCTCCATGTCGATTTGTTCCAAGGTAGTGTTGTCCTCATCTACAAAGATAGAATACACTCCTAGGTCCTCCTCAATATAATTTGCATCAGGTTGTGGGACACTTTCTATATAAGGTGAAATTAATCCCTCCCTTAGGACTATGATTTTTTTACTATTCTGGGGAACAGATAAGTGTGTCCCATCGAGTGAGAGGTATCCACTTGTCAAGGCTTTCCAGTATCATTCTAAGATGATTGAATAATTACTCACTGGCATATCAATTACCTGAATATTAAAGGTTGTCCTTGTTTTAGGATGCGGGCAGAAAACCAAGGTCACGTCCTTGATTTAACCTATGGTCGATTGTTGTAAACTATTATAAGAGAGCATGATTCTGGCATTTTCATTTGTACAGGATAAGCCTATCTCTTGCATAATAATTTTCGACATTACACTTGGGCCCGAACCACCGTCAATGAGACAACAATGGGCTATTTTGTCCATAACATTTTCTGAAATAAAAAATAGGGGATTTTTTATAGGGTGCCTAAAATTATGTACACCTACTTTATTTACAGTTGAGTCCTCTTCATCTACCTCTTCAGAAAAATTTCCCACAATGGAAGCTTTTCCTTCCATGAAATTTTTCAGATGCTTTTGTTTCTCCGGGATGAAAACCATGTCTAGGAGGGTAGCATCGGATTTAATATTAGCCAATTGATTGAGAATGTTGTATTTCATCAATAGGGTTGATCTCAGGTGATAAACCTCTTCTTCTCCTAGAGAAGCGAGGGTTTAAGGACATGAAAAGAAAATAAAAAATTTAGGAGAAAGAAAGCTATGGTTGATTCCTAGGATGTCTTTGCCTAGCTTCCAACCGTTCTCGGACACTGATGTATTTTTCAATCACTACCCATGAGTGTTCAATCTCAACTCGGGTACTAGCGGTCTCTAAGATGGTATTAAACAAGGTTAAAGCAATGTTGGTCTAATCTTTAATACCAAGCTCAATATTGGGTTGTCTTGCAACAGGTACAATCATTAAGAAAAGAAAGAGTCAAAGAATCAAAGAAAAAACATAAATATATTAAATGATAATCAAGGATACAATCAACTAGAGAGATATGGAAGATCTCCACAGTATGGTCGCCAAATAAGTGTTGCGGAAAATATATGAATTTATCTTACTCAAGCATTTTCTAATCCTTCTTGGCTAAGGCAATATAGTCAGGAATACTACCCTATGTTTTATAGCCTCAAAAAGTATTCCCCAATCCACATGTATTAATTACAAGGGCTTAGGATGATTTTTTAAATGAAAAGATTGTTGCAAAATATGAAATTTTTATATAATTTTCTGAACATAAACAGATTGCAGAAAATAAAGTGGAGATCAAAAGAAAAAGTAACCAAGTCATAGATTAATACAAATGAGACAGGATAGCAATCGCTTTATTTCATTCCAAGAAATAAAAAGTATCTTTCTCTTTAAAAAAATCCTTGTGAGGGCATGGACCAAGGTCAAACTTAGATATTCCCTATGAAAACCATACAAAAGGACTCTGACAAGAAGTAAAAAACTGAACTTTAAAATCTGGATCAACTTGCCACAGATTGTTTCCCCCTTGACTCTGCACAATATCCTTTATCGATTATGAAACTCAATCCATAAAAAGACAAGTATACACAAACTATCAAAGATAGATCAACACCTCTAAACAAGCATCTGAATGATATGATTTAGCTTTGAACCTTGTTGTCTACAATAAGACCCTGTTGTCAACAAAGAGAATTGGACCTTTAATGAACCGAATTGGACCTTTAATTGGACCTTTAATTGGAACCTGTTGTCATTTGGTTTTTATTCATTCCAAATCAATTGAAGTAGTTCAACTACCTCATTTAGTTAAGTTAATAAAACTTAACTAATTTTAGTTAGGGGAGGTAATAATAATAATAATAATAATTAAGGGTATTTATTAAATAATAACTAAGTAGGTAGGACCCCTTGTGACTCCCTTTTATTTCTTAACAAAAATAAACACAATTAAACAACCAATTAACACATGCCTCCTTGTCACTCCCATAAATTATATCCAAAATTTGAAATTTAAATATCAGAATTATTTCAAATCATATCCAAAACATGTAAATATCCACAATATCCAAAAAACAGTTTGTTGTCCAAAAATTTCTACAGTCCACTATCCTCAACAAATCAATTATAAACACATAATCAAAATCCATATTTGTCACTTTGAGAGATAATTACTCTTTTGTCATTGTTTTCCCCTTTGGACTTCCTTGAATTAGCCTTAGGTTGGGTGGAACCTTGAGGCTTAATCTCACTAATAACATGGGAGCAATCGTCCCTCAGGTGCATCCGGGAGGATACTGACTTTGTTGAGTCACTTGAAGGAGATGAGGGGAAAGTGTAACGAACCTCCTCATTACAACTACAACTCTTGAATAGGTGCAATTTTTTTTATTTTTTTTATGTGTTTAAGGTGTGTGCGTGCGTGTAAAAAGGAACATACACACTTGACTCTACGTCGCCACCTGAAAACCAACAAGACTCAACCACAATGATCAAAAAAAGAATACTTAAGGCGCACAACAAGCAACTGCAAGCAATAAATGACCATAGACATGAGGTGCACAACAAGTAACTGCAAGCAATAACGACATACTGGGTTATGTACCATACGAACACAGATGGAAGAATCCATAGTAGTAGATTTTACTATTGCTGCACAGGAAAACAGGGCGTTTAATCTTAGTTCTCTGCTTTGGAGAGAGAGAAGGTCAGATAGGCTCCTGGTCGACTGCTCAGGCAGAAACTAGTAATCTCCGTCAGGTGTGTCGCAAGAGTGGAAACCCTGCCTTTAAAGGGCCCGAGACTCTTGATACGGCACTGGATTCTTTACACAGAAAAATAATCACACACACAAACTTATGTACTAAGGCTACATGGAGGTGTCTACATCCCGCCCGACACAAGCAGACCACGCAATGCAAGACAACCAAGTACTACAAAATCAAGAACAACCACGACCTCTACAGGAGACGCAAGTCAGAAGGACTCTGACATCGACCAACCATTATTAAGACTCAATGACATTAATTACAGACCAGTTATTCCATTTTATTCCCATTAATCGGCGAGTTACCAACCAGCCTTAAATGATGTGCATTTGGTTAATTGCAATCCCCGTTTACGAAATCATCATAATTGATTGCTCTTAGATTCAAGGACCCTACATTTTATAGGTTATCAATCCTAAAAAAATTACCATAACAACACATAACATAACCATATCCTTCTAGATTACAATAACATTGCCATTTAAAATAACGAGGACTTTACATTTTAATTGTTATCGTCAACAATGGAACCACAAATCCTGACCATAAATAACCATATCATCACTTTTATATTACAATAGCATTGCAATTTAACTAAAAATGACCTTACTTTATTTGTTATCATCAACCGTGGAACTGCAAGATTATTACCATAAAACGACAACCCGCTACACTTTAAATTACCATCACTTGCAATAAAAGAATCATCGTACAAGACAATGACAACTAAACAACTAGTAAGGCAATTAACTCAATCTATTCCGACCTCCAATGCGAGCCCAACCTTGCATGTCTAGGGTGCATAATGACATTACGGAAAAATCTAACTTAGTCTTAAACCAACTCATTGAGCCATTTTAAATTTCAACAGGGCATCCAGATACTATCTAAATCATTTGGCCTTAAATATTAATGTTTGATATAAGTGTTCGTTACAAGGTTGATAGCTAAATAATCATCTAGGGGTAAAACAATGTCCCAATATGAGATTTATGTACATCTCCGCAATCCTTGCCCAAATTCTCATTACACTAATAATAATAGAGAAAACATCTTATGCCTCTAACTATACTAATCAACTTAACAGTTTCATTACCAATTAAAGATATCTAATTAAAATTCAAGGATATAAAATAATGTTACTAACAGTTTCGTTACTAATAATAATAATTCATATACAGATATGAAATTTAATTATAAATTATAAATTCTAATTATAAATTGCCAAGATATAAAATAATGTTACTAACAGTTTCGTTACTAATAATAAGCATTCATATAAAGATATACAATTTAATATAAAGATATATAATTATAAATTGCCAGGATATAAATTATACTACTAACAATTTCACTACTAAAGTAATAATTCCTTTAAAGATATAAATTTACCATAAAGGGTATCTAGTTAAAAAATGCCTTTGGGAGTAAGGGATAAAACATAGGTTGTAATTACAGGTGTCGACCAAATCCTCGGCTGATCATCGACAATAGGACTCGGTAAAACTGCAGGTGATTAATTCCAAGGCGGTCCACAAATGCAAGTGACCGGGGTCCGATTCGACCGCAACTTGAGGTTGTTCTACGATTGCAATGAGAACCAGATCTTCCCTAAATCAAGCAAACTTCCTACTAAAAGGCGGTTAAAATTTATTGCCAGGTAAGGGTGAAGGTAAGGGATGGTATCTCACGGCTATCAGAGGAAATCCTTTCACAGCCATATTTACGCTCGGGCAGAGGTGGTTGAATACGATTCTTAACTTAGAGATAAAATGCAGGGCGAAGGGTTACCTCAATGCCACAGCTGGCAGAGATATGATTACGCCTTAATGCAGACTGGAGTGGTAAAAAAAAATGTGTGGGTATCTCCCCCTCCCAAATGCACAGAAATGACACCTACACGCAGAAATTACCAACAAACGCAGAGTTTCATCTTAGTAAAAATAAAATGCAGTGATATAATACCAAGGCACGGAAAATGACCAACACCTAGCAAAGGTTAAGGACGAAAACCATGGGTATCCTCTAGCAATTTAAGACACCAATGCAGAGAATCAAACACCAAACGACTTCAGTGAACTACACCCCAAAATTTTGCAGTGAAAGACATTGAAACCGTGGGTATCCTACAGCGATTTACCCACGCAAAATTTGCAGAGAGAGAGACGAGTCGAGAAGGATTAGAGGTAAAGGGTATGGGACAAAATCTTGCTCCCAAGGCAATGACAACAAGAAGAAAAACAACCCCTCTCATTAAGAGATGGTGTAATTGTTGAAATGCTAAAATTTATTGGTTTATCTGCTGGAGCCGCGCGTACTGGTTTAATCCCATATTTCTTTTTTTTGCCCCTCTACCCTGACTTGTTCAAGATACATCCTCTTCGAATGGTTCTCACGGGTAATGACTACACCAATGGCAGGTTTTCATCCACCAGTGAGATTCACATTCTCAGATTTGCCTGCGTTTATCTCTGTGTCAAGCAATTAAATGTCTTTATTTTAGTTTCCCTTTTTTCCATAGTAAATTTTTCTCATTAACAAGGAAATGGCAGGAGCAAGGCTATAACAAGTACATGAACGAAGCAAGGTTTTATCCAGCAAATGACAGAAGAAAGATTATCTTATTACCTACTACCTATCAAAGTAAATGACAGAAGCAAGATATATTATTACCGCACGAACATCCTACATGCAATACCTCCATGTAAAAAAAAACAGCCATGCATTTAACTAAATCAGCGAATGTCAAATGATTGTAAAACTATACAGCGAAAATTACAAATGTGAATGTACCATATCCCAAAAAAAATACAGCGCGAAGAGTAACGCCGAAACTTAAAGGTCCGACCAAGGAACAGTAAAACTCAGACCAGAACGCTGACCACAAAAATTTTAGGCAATCATTCGAACCGGAAAATACTCAAGGCAGAATTCATCCACTTACCATCCACATACAGTTCCCAGCTTAATTTTTTAATGCATCATACTCTATAAAATAAACGAGAGTACCTTTGCCTTGTCGCCCACCTCGAATGATGAGCCTGCGCTCTGTGTCGCTCCTACTTCGCGCCGCTCCCGCTCGCCGACCGTAGAGACTACACCGGTGTTAGGACCACACAATGTACCCTTTTTGCCCATACTTTTTTCCATTGTTATACCCTTCATCACCTGTATTTAGACTTATACTATCATTTCACCTGATCATTCCAAGGTACACAACGTCCTTTCTCATTACTACACGTTTAATTTGTTTTGCATGATATTCTACATCACTCTCGTACTTAACCATTGATTAGAAGTGCATAAGTGTCTATATCTGCAGAATAGTATTCAAGACCAATGCTGAAACACAGAGCTGTCCAAAGTTGTTGTTGAACTGATGCTGAAACACGGAAGTTGCTACACAGCCCAAGGTTGCATATGCTGAAACACGGAACTGCCACAAGTCTAAGGTCGCATATGCCGAAACACGGAGCAGCTACATAGTCCGGGGATGCAGATGCTGAAACACGGAGCTGTCACGCAGTTCAGAAGTGCAG